>JASCZI010181247.1:246908-259121 GCA_036250425.1 Stylosanthes scabra | reverse complement strand
TCCATTCACATTTGTTGTTTTAAATGATCATTTACGTAATCAATGTATAAAATAATTATTTTAGCTAACATGTAACTATGTAATTAGATTCACGTGTAAAATCGTTTTACATTAACAGTACATCAGTACTCGGTAAAAACTAACTAAGTAGAATAAAATTGAATTATTGCCCTTCATTGAGTTGGGTAACAACTAATAACTAACACAAATCAAATCTTAAATCCATTGATTTATATATTAAACAGAAACACATACATGAAAGTAATATGTTGTCCTTTCAAATACACATACGAGACACAATAATTATTAGAACATGAAATAGTTAATAGCTAGGATCATAATAATCCTTATGGTTTATTAGTATTAATTAATAAGCTTGATATTTAGATAGAGCCTCAATCTCCTCCCTAAACTTGGGTATGGCAGCATTGGGGAGTGACACAAAGATCCTAGAACCTCCCTCCATTGAAGGATCCAAGCTACTCGGAGACGAGAAAATGCACAAACCCAATTTATCAAACATACCACATGGGGCAGGAACTACATTCACCGGTTGTGTCCATCCAAAATCCATGTTCTTGGAGAAACCCAAATGTTTCCACTCAGTCAAACACATGCATGCACCCCTTCCATCCCAGTCAAACTCCTCGTTTTCCGTTTCCAACGTGTCCATTAATCTCTTGATGTGTTCCTTTGTCCGAACAACCCTCTTAGCTTCTTTGATCATTTTGGCCACATGGGATAGCGGTTTTTCGTTAACTTCTCTAATGGTCAACACACATATTGCATCCAAAGTAGTATTCCCATAATACCCTTTAGGCAAAGGAGGATCAAAGTGCTTACTTAGCCCTACTTGGATGCTTAACATAACTTTACCATCACTGTTCAATTTCAAGGCTCTTGTTCTTGCCCTCCAAACATAGGAAGCAAGACACTCAAAGCTTGTGAAGTTTTCTTCCATTGTGTTGTTGTTGTTTTGGTCATTGTTGATTTCCTTCATCAAACTCATCTTGAGCCTTTTTATGCTCTCATTATCGACTTTAAAGCATGCATTCACAAGTTTTGTGGTGGGCAAGTAAGGCGAGACCGCGGCTGAAGCCTTGTCCATGGGAAATTCCAAGGGTTGTTTGGTAATTGATCCAACAAATTTTTCTCTTTCCCATGCAGGAGGCTTCACTGAGGGCTCGTTTTTTCCGCTCACGAATTCGGCTATAGCTTGTAAGAATTGAGATGTTCCACTCCCATCAATTATGTTATGCGAGGTTCCTAACCCAATAGTGAATCCCCCACAAAGAAACTTGGTGACCTTGACCACCATAGGGTATACTTGGAAGCCATGTTCATCTTCAGATTCGAGATCAAGCACCAAGTGCTTTGCAATCTCAGTGTTACTACCATCAAGGTAGTTAAGAGAAGAAAGGTTGCAATTAGCAATAGCTTCTACAAATGGAACACCATTTGCATTATTGCAATTAACTCTTAATTTCCCATCCGCATGTTTTACAATCCTACCCGCCAAAGGGTAGTAATAAAACAAAGCCTTTGAGAGTGCTTCTTTGATCATAAGTGCAGGGTCTTTTTGGGAACTATTTTTTCTGTCTTTTGGTGATTCATAAACATGAACAACAAAGCAAAAGCCATTCATACCGCATATATTATCAATTGTGGAGAGTGAAAGAGTGCCAATAGGTGTGGGTTTTGATGGTTTGACATAAACAAATTGTTCAATGTCAAACTTAAGGGTACTCTTGTGATGATTTGCCATGGAAATGAAAATTGTGTATGTGTATATGAAGGATTTATGTTACTGAGATTTGAGATATGGGAAATGGTTTGGTGAGTATCGAGAGATATGAGAGGTGGTTTATATAATAGCACTTCATGAAACTACTTGTCACTAGCTATCACCATAATTATTATTATTATTAATTTATTATTGTTCTTTATAAACTAAATTATTTTTATTATCAATTTTAATCACGTCTTAAAAACATGCTGTCTTTTATTTGCCCTTGTTTTTCAATGTAACGAACTCCGTGTACTAAATTTGAAATTCGAATTGAATATTATAATGATTAATGTTTATAATGTTTTTAAAAAACTATATATGAAAAAATTACAATAGTCACAAAAAAATTAAAAAAAATAAAAAATACACAAGTTCGTTCTATCAAGTTCACGGGTAGATTAGTATCCTACACATTTTTATTTGGACATAAAAATAACATTTTTCTGTTTTACATTAAACTATACTTTTTTTGTTAAATTTGTAATTTTATCTTATTTATATTAATTATTTTATCAGTCTTATTTTTCTCTCTAGTACTTTATAGTACTAATTATATACTGCTTTCAGCTTTTCTATTTAAATTATTTATATATTTATTTTACAAAAAAATGTATTTTAAAGTAAAAACAAAATACTGTAATAAAAAATTTGTTGTTCTAATTTAAAACAAAAGAAAATATAAATGTTAACTTTTATATTTAATATTAATTTTCAATCTCACTACCTCTACATTCTTTAATCTTTATAACAAATATTATTTTGACACTATTATTTTCTTAACAACCAAATATGCATTCTCTTTATTTGTTAAATACAAAATAATTTAAATATATAATTATATCCTTCATTAGTACTATAGCGATGGCGCAGCAACAGGCTTCATTACAGTGCTTGTTGTGTTGTATTAGGTTAAGTGTCAAAAGTTAAATAAATAAATAAATAAAATAAAATAGAGTGTAGTATAGTTGCTCAGATTTATCTGAATGCAATAATTACACGCAAAGAGAATGGTGCATACTTTAAAGGGTGTGAATCGGTTATAATGCACACTTGATTATTAGATTTGTTGGCAGAGAGTTTAAGAATTTGATTTTGCTGAATATGGAAATGCTATAAATTAAACAAATTAAAAAAAGTTGACTATAAGTACATTGTATTGGACGCAGAACGAAATATTCGGTTCAAGATATTTAATTTTGGCTAAAGGCCGGTGATGAACATGTGTGTGCCATATTTGATTTACAAGAAAAATTGTAAGAGTACAAGTGACGGAGCTCTGCATTAGTGCATCGAGTTGGGTAACATCATCCATGGAGGTTTCTCATCACCATCTTTCCAAATAAATTTGTAGGCCTGTCATCCTACATCAACTTATTATTATTATTATTTTTATAAAAAGAATTATAAATAATCAATATTTTTTAAAAATAATAAATTAGTAAAATATTAAAAATAAAACGTCTTGTATCACATAATTAAGAATTTTTGAAAATTAAAATATATATATATATATAATTTTATAAATAATATTTTTAGAAATAGAGCATTCGAAATCTAAAAAAAATATAATAGAACATCTAATTTAAATTATTAACTGATATTAACTGAATTTTTATTGATTATCTAGCATTATTCTTAGGGCTACACAAGGATCGGATCAGATCCGCGGTAAAATCCGCAAATTCGATCCGAATTGTGCGGATTTGATCCGATCTGAAGAGATGCGGATCTGATACGATCCGATCCGAATAATTGGGGGATCGGATAGCGGATTTAAGAGTGGCATCCGCGTATCCGATCCGCAGATCCGTACATAATGTATTAAAAAAAATTAAAAATATATATATGTAAGTTAAAAATAGAAGAAACCTTACATCACTACTACATGCGCCGCACACACTCACCCCACATCACAGAACACAGATCACACTTCACACCCCACACTCAAATGAAACCCTAACACACTCACTCTCACTGTCTCACACTCGGTCACTCACCCTCGACGCAGCCGCCCCCCGCCCTCGAGCCCCTCGTCACTCTCACTCTCTCTGTCTCTCACTCTCACCTCGCCGCCGGTCATCAGTCACCACACTGACACCCACCCTCGTCGCCGGTCACCACACTCCCTACAGACCGTCACTGGCACCCTCTCACTATCGCCGTCGCCGTTCACCAACCACACTCACACCCACCGTCGTCGCCACCGCTGACTCGTCAGTCGTCACCGCCTTCGAGGCTCGTCGCCGTACTCGCTCCATCAGATCTGCAAGGCTCGTCGCCGAACCGTGATATCCTCGTTGCCACGTCATCTCAGCATTGTCTTTGCCTCATCTCCGCCACGTAGCAGCTGGTTCAGCTCTGCTCGTCGCCGATCTTCAAGGCTAGAGTGTCGCCGCTGGTTCTTCTCTCGCCGCTGCCGCTGCCGCTGGTTCTTCTCGCCTACCATCGTTCCTATAAGTAAGCTTACTGGTCTTTTTTTTAATTTTTCATTGTTACTCATGTTAAATTTTTAATTTTTCAAGATTACATCTCTGATTTATATGATGGTTTTAATCTATTTACATTTATGATTTTAAGCTTCTGATTGTATAATGTTTATAATGTTTATTCTGGTTTGGTTTCTCTTAATGTAGGGTTGAAAGTGTTGAAGTTTGAAATGGCTAGCCAGGCCAGGACAGGATCAACTCCACGAAGTGGCTTTGAGATGGACAGTGTTCTAACAAGATTCTAACAAGTTTCACTAATGTTTTTCTGTTAATTTTTATTCATAGAAATGAGTGGATGCTGTAATTTAAAGTGGTACAACTGATTGGGAAGAGAGATGTTCAATAAAGAGTTAATTGTTTGGTTGTATGGTTGATGATTTGATGCTTGATTGTGTTTTAACTTATGTAATTCTAGATAATAAGCACTCCTTGATGACTGATGTTAAGAGACTAAGAGTTGCTAGACTTTAGACTTTAATACCTTTGTGTTTATGATTAAAGTTGCTGAACTTGTGTTTGTTTGGAAATGTTAGGCCTTTGAGTTTAATGGCTGTAATTCTATTTTAATGCCTTTGGAAATGTTAGGCATTGTTTCTGTAATTTTGGAATTTGGAATGAGCTTTGAGAGCTTTTTGAAAATGGCAGCAGGTTTATTTTTTTCAGTTTAAATTGACTCATATTTGCGGATATATCCGCAATCCGATCCGCAATCTGCGGATATATCCGCACTCGGATCGGATCGGAAATGAAGGCTAAAATTGCGGATATTGGATCCGATCCGATCCGATAAAATATGTGCGGATCGGAGAAAATGCTCATATCTGATCCGATCCGATCCGTGTGCAGCCCTAATTATTCTTAATAAAAGCAGACCGTGACCGTGATGAGTGTGATTTAGGTAATACTTATATAATATAAAACTTTTTACTATTTTTAATACATCATTTAATTTTGATGTATTAATAATATAAATTTAATTAATTAACTAATTCATTCATTCTTTTTCTATGACCTTTTTTATATATGAATAATAGTGTGAAAATACTCCACATACATAGAATCTACCTAAAACTATGGATCAAGAAAGTAGATCAGCATATCAATACAAATTTAAGATATAAAAATGAACAACCAAGAGAATAATTTTGAGCAGAACAAACTCCATTATTAATGTATATAAAACTCGGATGCAGATATCTCAATACACTCAACTGCACGTTGCATGTCCAGTTTGCAAATCATCACTATCTCTCTCATCATTATTCTCTCATGCATATAACGTGAGTTTGGAATTGGATTATGGCAAAACCACAATTGACCCTACTGTTTTAAAAATGTTGACTATCTTTTTTTTTAATGGAAAATGCTCTCTGGGTCTTAATTCTTAATTATCAGTCTAACATTATACTTTTAACTAATATTTTTAAATATTAATGATTAAGATATGAAAAAAAAATTATTGAAGCATTGTCCTCCTGTATTATTGTTATTATTACTCCTACTTCTGTATATTCTTCAATTATAATTTTGAGCAATATTATTTTAAGCAATAATGTCATATTTAAAGGCAGGTAGTATAGGCAACATTTTGTGCATCAAAATATATTGCATATATCACGGGCAACAACAAATTTATTAGACACCGACTGTATTAAAAAAAATAATAATTCTATTTACACATTAAAATTAGTTATCTATATATAGTTTAACTCATTTTTAATTATATTTTCTATTTTAATGTGTATTATATACACTAATAAGTAATAACTAATTTTGATGGCCAATTTTAGTGTACACCTAACGTAACTCTTAAAAAAGTTAAAAAATCTAACCATGGTAAAAGTTGAAAATGTTTCCTTAGATTTTACTAGAGCAATAATAGTGTTATTATTTTTAGGCAGTGTTTAGATGTCTAATACATTTTTAGTCAACAACTTTATTTTTATCTCATTCTATTCAGTTAGAGATATAGTTATCTTTATGAGATGTAACATTTGAATATATATAAGTTCTCAAGCTAATTCAATTCGGATTTCTAATAATAAGAAATAAGAGTAATGATTTAATTCATATATGGGCATGAAAATGTTTTCATAAGTACAAAAATAAATTAAAAATAATCAAGTAAATAAAAAATATATATAGAAGAACAATTGCCTTTAATTAATATTTATCTACATACAATGGTTATTGGTAGGGGTGAGCACGGGTTGGGTTGGTTCGGATTTGGAGGAAAATAAGAACCGAATCGATTAAATTTTAATTAGTTTGGATTTGAGATTTTTAGCAAGTGAATCCGAACCAAACTGAACCGATTAAATAATCCGGATTGGATTGGTTTGGATAATTGGATACCCGATTGAGAATAAAATTTTGAAAAAAAATATAAAAATATAAGAAAAGTATTTATGTCAATAATAAATAATAATAATAAATTAATAAAAGGTAATATATTATCAAATTTATACTTTAATAAATAGAATAAAGTTTTTTAATGACTATAAATATAATAATTTAAGTTAGGAAGAAAAAAGTTATACATATATTATTATATTTTATTATTTTTTTAAATTAATATAAACCTAATTGGGTAATCGGGTTGGTTTGGGTATTGTGACATCAAAATCAATACCCGAACCGATTAAGATCAGGTTGGTTTGGATCTGACCCCATTATATCCGATTACCCATTGGATTTAGAACCGATATAATTGAATTTGTTTGGTTTTGATCGGGTAATTGGATTACCCATACCCATGCTCACCCCCTAGTTATTGGGTTGGTCTAGTGGTTAGCTCACTAGTCTGCTTAATTAACTGTCGGGGTTCGAATTTCGCGTTATGCATGTAGCAATCCAGTAGCCAGTGGCAAACCCTTAAATGCAGCTCAGATCCGCGGAGAATTAGTATTCAACCTGTCGGATTGGGGGATACCTAGAAAAAAAAAGTTATTAGTCTAGGAGGATATGAATCTCTTATTTAGAAAAATGTTGGTTTACTTTCCAGTTTAATTTATTATCTCTGAAAAGAATATTGATATGCCGCCTAATACATGCAGCAACCCAATGACTAATGATAAATACTTAAATAAAGCTATTTTACTTAATTGTTCTCATTTCGAAAACTTATTTCTGAATTGTCCTCGTTTTGAAACAATTGACCCAGTCCTTATTTGGCCACAGTGGCAGCTGACTTTTTTTTACACTGCTGACTCGGAGGCGCTAAAGTGGTAAGCGCAATCTACAAGTCAACTGAAATAATTTTTTGGGTACCAGTTTATTTTTTTATGATTGCGCCTACCACTTTAGCGCCTCCGAATCAGCAACGTCAGCTGCCACCGTGAACAAACAAGGGTAGCTTGGTTAATTTTTTTAAAACAAGGGCGATCTAGGAATAAGTTTTCGAAATGAGGGCATTTAAATAAGATAGCCCTTATATAAAACTCCAATTTATATAAATTAGTTATTAATCCACCGGGTTAATAAATACTGTGAAAAAAAATTGTATGCAAAATATGGAAGGTCTCGTACCTCGATCTTAAGGAGGAGCTCCTCAGTTGGGGTGTCTTTATATATTCACAAGGATCAATTCATAAATGATGAATCATGCAGAATGTATATTTTAAAAATGAATATAACGGTATTTTCAATTGTTTTCTTTTAGGATCAATATTTTTTTGTGGAATGATAGAAAACAAACAATAATATAATACAGCACCCAGCCTATTCTAAAAGAAATTAAAGCTTCTTGAGTTGAATAGGAATAATGATGAGATGCAAAGAAGTAATATTAGTAAGGATGCTAGTTCTTTTTTTTTTTTAAGAAATATAATAATTTATTTGCTTCTTTTAATCAACTTATTTTTTTGAAATAACACAGAACTTCTATAAGCTAAGGTTTTAATTTGCTCAATGTTGATCATTAATTATTTGTCTTGGTTTGTATTGATGTGCATTTTTTCTACACTTTTAAGTGTTTTGAGACTTTGTTTTGTTAAGAAATAAAATAAATAAATAAAACAGCTATAACCAACTAATGTTTGCATAGGTACAAAATAAACATGTATTTATATAAAATAAGTATATATATATTTTATATAACTAAAATATAGAGGTAGGACTAATAATTTATCAACATATCTTATTTACACATTTTCTTGGATCGCTCGTGTCCTGAGTTGGACATATCTTATTTACATATGAATTGTATGTATATATATTATTGGATATTATTATAATTAATATACCCTGCGCGGCGGCAACAAGTAGAGGTTGGCTGTGTAATTGGTTGCCATGAATTTTTTCTTTTTCTTTTTTAAGAGACTTAGCATATTGTTATCGATAATAATAAAATTTTCTTGTAAAAACATGCTTTATTATATGCTTATTGGTAGGAATTGAATCTTTAATTAACCGAGTAACTATATATGAAAATTTAATAGCCATAATTTTTTACCTATAGATGAATATAACTTTTTTTATTTTGGTATTTTTCTTTCTATTAAATATTATTGAATTAAATACATAGATGTTATAAATATATAATTACTTATATTATTTATATAAAAAGGTAAAGTATATTTTTTTCCCTAAAATTCGTTAAAAATTTTAAAAATATCCCTTCAATTTTATTTTGTTTCAATTTTATCCCTTGAATTTTTAATTTGCCTCAAATATATCCTTCATATATAGCTAAACTTTTCAATAATTTTAGGAGAAATTAAATAATGATGATAAAATTTTGTGCTTAACTTATATGTGTCGAAGGTTATTCTTGTCAATTTATTGCTAAATTAAACTTGTATTTCTTAAAAAATTAACTATCAAAGGTATATTTGATATAAGAAAAATATTAGATAACAATCAACTTTAATTTATTCTAACCATCACTTCGGGATATCAACTCTAAAGGCCTTATATTTAGAGTTTAACAATGCACTCTAGTTAATCTTTTCAATGTTGATGGCTAATACCATAGTTAGAATAAATTTAAATCGATGGCCATATAGCAATTATCTTGATGCAAATAAAAAATTTCAAAAACAAAACTAAATCAAAATAAAACTTAAGAGTATTTTTGAAATTTTTAATAAATTTAAAGAATAAAAATATAATTTACCCTATATAAATTATGGATGTTATTTTAATGATAATGCTACGTGTATCACTCTACATCTCTATACATCTCATTTATAACACGAAAATATAAATATCAACACAGAAAAATTCACAAAACACATAAATGCAATATATGATAGCATAGAAACAGTTATATATACTCGTATAGCAGCGAAATAATATATCTCAATATATAAATTAAAATAGAATAAAAAAATAAAAGATATATAAAAGTATAGAGTAATATATGTAAATTAATTCTTATTTTAAATATGATAACTTTAAATTATTTCTACCTATCATTACTCATATAAAAATATGGCCTCTCAGATATGGTAAATTCGGATTATTGATACCTATATGATAAATATGCTATCTCTTGTTTTCTTAGCTCTTGTACCCTTTTTATCATCTATCTGTTCTTACTCATATATAAATATGGCCACTGGACTAATATGAAAGGTAAAATTGCAGGAAGATTTTGGAGAGGAATTATATGAAAAAATATTAGATAAAAAAACATCACATTTAACTTAAAATCTTAAAGTATTAAATAAATAGGTCTTTCATCTTATAAACTCTCTACTTTTTTTTGTTCTCTTCAATGTTGGACTAATTTTAGTATCGCTCAGACCACTTTTGTCGATCAACTATTGGCTCTGATACCATTTGTTGGGCCACCATGGGGAGTAAAATCATCGTAGAAACTTTGGAGAGAAATCAAGTGAGACAACATGAGATGAGAAGACATCAAATCCAATTCAAAACTTTAAGGTCTAAAATAAATGGATCTGTCATCTTATAAATTCGTCACTTCTTTTTATTTCCTTTAATATGGGACTAACTTTAATACCTACTCATACTTGAATCTTAACGGCCACTACTCAGATACAAATGTGAAGTTGAAGACAAAAACGACGATGAACTTAGACTTGGAATATAATCAAGGAGTTAAAAATGCCGTAGCTGCTTCACGAAGCTTTGGAAGGCCCGGTTAATGATTTTTTTTTCTTTGTTTAATTTTGGATTATTTATTTTGTATTATTTTAAATGATCTATTATATACTTTTCTGTTGATGATCTGTTGTTTATTATTTTTGATAATATGATCTTTGCTATTGTTAAATGATTTGTTAACTATTGTTTTTATGATTTGTTCGTCTTCACATAGTTTTTGCATGTTATGTTTTTTATTAGTTGATTATTGAATGATATTCTATTTAGTTAATATTATTATAACACCATATACAATTTAAAATTAGTGAATGTGAATAATATTAGAGTTCTAATTTATTTTTTGAATTATTATTTTTAATATTTAAATAAGTAAAAATATAAATATATATTTTACAATAGTTTCATATAAATAAGTAATTTAGTCAACCAAATTCAATAAAAACTTTTATCTTTACGCCTATGCGAGTTTCTTTTTCTTCTTATTCTTATTTCTTTTTTCTCTTTCTTCTTCTTTAGTTTCTTTTTCATCAATGTCGTCATATATACATATAATCCTCGTAATCTTTGCCGGTCATCGTCATCATCTTCTTCTAAACTTATTCGAACAATATCATTGAATCAAATGAGACTCGAGTATGCAAACCGGAAAGGACATTCATCTTTGGTAGAAAACAGAAATTTCATCTTCATAATGGAAAAGATTGGAAATTGAGAAGAGACAAGAATAAAAAAACAGGGAATACAGTGGAAGCTCGTCATGAATGAGTCTGTACGGTAGCATGCCTTTCTCCTAAGGGAGTTACTATTGGATGGACTCTTCAATTTGGCCCAAACCACAACTTAATAACAATAATAATAATAATATAATAATAATAGAAGCAGTGAAAGTGCCATACATAAAAGCCTCATATAAGGAAATGAATTAGGTTTCGTGTGAGAAGAGAGAAACGAAGACAGGGGCGGCAGGACGGCGCCGAAGAGAAGAGAATTTGGGGGAAAAAAAAGACGGTTCCAAAGTGCACATCTTTACCTGATAAACTTGTTTCATTTCTTATAAGATTTTAGTATGTTATTTCTGGTGTAGTGTTGAACATTAGGATATAACTTGCTAGTGTTATTACCTATTCTTTTGTCTGATTTAAGATTCCCACTTTATGGAGAGTTTATGTTGATTCCATCCGTTGCGATGGTGTATTCTGTTGATTGTTGAGATACCCTAGTGTTACTAGGAGGACTGATTGTGTACCTATTATTTTTGATAGTGGAGAATTTTACTAGACTAGGTCCCGTGGGTTTTTTGTCCCTCTTTTAGGGATTTTCCCACGATAAAAATCCTTGCGTCTCTTGTTATTAATTTCTGCATATTATCTACTGTTTTGAGTATCTTTGGTGTTGCCTATTTAATTGCATAGGTTGTGGGAAAATATTTTGGTGTTTTCGCTGTGGTTTTGGTTTGAACCTGAATTTTCCCAACAAAGTAGTATCAAGAGTTTTGGTTATTTATTCTATGCTGATTAAATGGAGAAAGAAAATATGCATAGGCCAAATATGGTCAAATTGGATTTCAAACATTACTCTATTTGGAAGACCCTCATGGAAGATATGCTGTATAGCAAGGACTTGTATGATCCTATTGAGGGAGATAAAGCCAAAGGTACTAAGTCTAATGCTGAATGGAAGAAGTTGCACCGGAAAGCAGTTGCTTTGATTAGGCAATGACTTGATCTTAGTGTGTATCCGCATGTTGACACTGAAACTAATGTCCAGAAGATGTGGGATAAGTTGAAGGAGCTATATGAGCGGAAGAATGTGCAGAACAAAGCTTTCTTGATTAGAAAGTTGGTTATTATGAAATATACTGAAGGT
>JASCZI010181247.1:229655-242005 GCA_036250425.1 Stylosanthes scabra | reverse complement strand
ATTCTTCAACCAGCTCTTTCTCAACTCTCTCTCATTTCCATCGAAGAGAAGAGAGGAAAATGAGCTTGCATGAGTGTGTTTCCTCCTTTTATACTCATTAATGAGTAGCGGTTTTGTAATTTCGCGGTTTGGTCCGTTTCAGGCCAAACTTTTAGCGAAGTTATTCGGGTTCGCGTCCTAAATGTTATTTACTTTACTAACGTGTGATTTTACCCGGTCCTAACCGTACTCCGAAATACTCAATTTAATCGTTGCGGTCGTGGTTAAAAATGTGGGGCTCACAGTGTTCAAGCTGAAAGTAGATGAACATGTCTCACAACCAAGGTACAAAGCTCAGTTAGTTGTGAAAGGCTTTGAACAGAAGAAAGGTATTGACTTTGAAGACATTTTTTCACCAATGGTGAAGATGTCCTCAATTCGAGTTGTGCTTGGGTTAGCAGCTAGCTTGAATTTAGAGGTTGAGCAGCTTTATGTGAAGACTGCATTTCTTCATGGGGACATAGACAAAGAAATTTACATGGAGCAACCAGAGGGTTTCGCGGTTAAAGGAAATGAGCATCTTGTTTGCAAGTTGAAGAAAAGCCTATATGGGTTGAAGCAAGCTCCAAGACAGTGGTACACGAAGTTTGATTCCTTTATGGACCATCATGGCTCTTCTGATCATTGTGTTTATGTCAAGAAATTCTCTGATGGTAATTTTATATTTCTCTTGCTTTATGTTGATGACATGCTGATTGTTGATCATGACACAAAGAAGATTGAAAGTCTTAAGAAAGACTTGAGCAAATCATTTGCTATGAAGGATTTAGGTCCTGCAAAGAAGATCATTGGCATGAGAATTACTCGTGACAGGAAGAATGGGAAACTGTGGTTATCGCAGCAGAAGTATATTGAGAAGGTTTTAGAGAGGTTTAGCATGAGTAATTCCAAACCGGTCAGTACTCCACTTGCTAGTCATTTCAAGCTGAGTTCAAAGCAATGTCCTGCAAGTGAGAAAGAAAAAGAAGAAATGAAGAAGATTCCATATGCATCTGCGGTTGGCAGTTTGATGTATGCTATGGTTTGCACAAGGCTGGATATTGCTCATGCTGTTGGAGTTGTAAGTCGTTATTTCTCTAATCCTGGTAAAGATCACTGGCGAGCAGTGAAGTGGATTCTCAAATACCTTAATGGTACTTCTAAAGTATGTTTATGCTTTGGGAGTGGTCAACCTATGTTGGATGGTTACACAGATGCAGATATGGCTGGGGATCTTGATTCAATGAAGTCTACTTCTGGTTATATGATGACTTTTGCAGGGGAGCTGTGTCTTGGCAATCCCGACTTCAGAAATGTGTTGCCTTGTCTACAATAGAGGCTGAATACATTGCTGTTGTTGAAGCTTCTAAGGAACTCTTGTGGATGAAGAAATTTCTGCAGGAGTTGGGCATAAATCAAGAGAAGTTTGTGCTATTTTGTGACAGTCAGAGTGTTATCCATCTTAGCAAGAATCCGACGTTTCATTCCAGATCAAAGCACATAGAGGTGACATATCACTGGATACGTCAAGCGCTAGAGATGAAAGAGTATGCACTTGAGAAGATCCATACTGATGATAATGGTTCAGATATGATGACTAAGAGTTTACCTACAGTTAAGTTTGATTCATGCAGAGAGAAGGCGGGTTTGGTGGAGCGGCCTAACCCCACTTGATTTGGTGAGGGGGAATTTGTTGGATGGGCTCCCCTAATCAATTGGGCCCAAACCACAACTTATTAATAATAATAATAATAATAATAATAATAATAATAATAATAGAAGCAGTGGAAGTGGCATACATAAAAGCCTCATAGAAGGAAATGAATTAGGTTTCATGTGAGAAGAGAGAAACGAAGACAGGGGCGTTGGGACGGCACCGAAGAGAAGAGAATTTGGGGGAAAATGACAGTTTCAAAGTGCACATCTTGACTTGGTAAATTTGCTTTATTTCTTATGAGTTTTCAGTATGTTATTTCTGGTGTAGTGCTGAACATTAGAATATAATTTGTTAGTGTTATTACCTTCTCTTTTGTCTGATTTGAGATACCCACTTTGTAGAGAGTTTATGTTGATTCCATCTGTTGCGATGATGTATTCTGTTGATTGTTGAGATACCCTAGTGTTACTAGGAGGACTGATTGTGTACCCATTATTATTGATAGTGGAGGATTTTACTGGACTAGGTCCCGTGGGTTTTTTGTCCCTCTTTTGGGGGTTTTCCCACGATAAAAATTCTTGTGTCTCTTATTATTAATTTCTGCATATTATCTGCTGCTGCTTGGAGTATCTTTGGTGTTGCCTATTTAATTGCACAGGTTGTGGGAAAATATTTTGGTGCTTCCGCTGTGGTTCTGGTTTGAAGCTGAATTTTCCCAACAGTTACTTGAACTAAAAAAAATTGTATCCTAGAAAATTTAGGGTGCGTTTGATTTGCGTTTTTATTTTCTGTTTTCATTTTCAGTATTTACTGTTTTTTGAATTTTGTGAAGGAAAAAGAGAAAACAGTAAAAACAACAAAATCATGTTTTCTGCTATTTTCACTTTTTTTCTTCATAAAATCTAGAAAACAGAAAATAATGAAAATGAAAACAGAAAATGGAAACGCAAACCAAACGCATCCTTAACTTGTTATTTCCTATGAGAAAAGTAAGTATAAGTAATCAATATTTTTCTAATTAATAAATTAACTAACAAAAAATAAGACATTCGTAACTATTATTTATAGAACGTTTACGATAAAAGTTATAGGACATCCGACCTAACACAACTAACAATCAGTCAACTTTGTATTTTTTAGAAATAGAACATTCAAAATCTAAAGAAAAATAATATCCACTTTAAGTTGCTGGATGAATTTTTATTATTAGTTACCTAGCATTATTGTTTCTTATTTTGTGTTCAATTTAATAATATATTTCGGTTCGTTTCAATAGTATATTTGAGTTCATTTTTAAATATGTATACTAAAAAATTCAACTTGTTATTATTTACTATTTTGTGTTCAATTTAGTAGTATATTTCAGTTCATTTCAATAATATATTTCGATTTATATTCGAAATGGTGAAGAAGAAAAAACTAATGATAACGATGACAACGACAGAGAAGGTGGGGAGGAGTAGGAAGAAGAAGTAGAAGAAGAATAAGAAGATGGCGATAACATTAGTGGTGGTGGCGGTGGAGGAGGAAGAAGAAAATGATGGGGATGAGAGCAATAGAGATGCGGAATAGAGAGCGTGCATGTATGTTTTTTTATAAGAGTAGATTGAAAATACTTTGTTAAGTAAAATAAATGTATAAATAGTATCATAGTATATTTTATTCCTTAAAAATATAAAAAAATTTAAAATTTTTATTAAAAAATTAAGAAGTACATAATTAAAAATATAAATTAAAACTTTTTGGTTATTTTTTATTGTGATTAATTAAGAATACTCTTCTTATTGGAATATTTTTCCACTGGTCCCTTTCGGGTTTGATGAACCGATGAGTTGCTGTGTTACATGTATCTCTTGTTTTTTTTTTTAATTTTTATGTTGAGATATATTATTGCATAGTTAGACAACGAAAATAATTTGGCAAAAAAAATTATTTACTACTCTATTTTTGCAGGCAATGAATGCGAAAAAAAAATTGAGCCATTTTCGATTGCATGTATATTGTCTACAACATTATAACATTATAAAATTAACATATCATTTCATTATAGAACTATGGATTCGTGGTACACAATCTCTGTTTCACTTCATTAAGTCAACAATCACTTAGAACATCCCTTATATTTAATTTTAGTTTGATTTTATTTTAGGTCTTACAAAATATTGAATTGATATTTGTGAGATAATATGTCACAAATAATTATTTGAAACTAAATATAAAATCTATTATATTAATATTTCACTTCAATTTAATTTAATTGATCAAAAATAGTTATACAGAGTGATAAAATTTAATTAATTCTCCGTCAAAATGACACTGTCTCTTAACATTGATACCAGTTTCATTTCACATTTGGAGTTGTCCTTATAGTTGGTGGCAAAATTTAATTAGTTCTCTACTACAGTGAAACCGTTCCTCTATATTAAGACTAATTTAATTTCATCAATATTTTCGGTATAAATGTCAAATTTAAAATTCAAAAAACACTCTATTGAAATTGCCCTTAGTTTTTTGTTCATTTCTCCATGTCGGAGTCATGGGTCGCCTCAACAGACATTTCAGTGGTATAAAAATATGCATGAGGTGCCCAACCTACATGCATACACAATTTGACGAACCAGAAAATTAAATAAACAAAAGGGAAAATAATCCAATTTAGTATTAGACAAACACCAACTTAAGCAACACAAAAAAAGAATACTCACCAGATTGTAAAGTAGGAAGCGGAAAGAGTAACAAATAACAAACTGAAGACACCACAAGTTAGAGAAATAAATGCAATTTCAACATACTGACCAAATACCAATGATAGCTCCTCCAAAGACATCAGTCCAATGATGCCAGTAATCATCAACTCTGCATTTGATTTAATAAATCATTTTACTAATTGATAGCATAACGAACCTTATCATGAAATAAAAAGTAGTAAAATTAACATCCATGCCTATATAAGAGATAGTTTTGAAATAGGTGCTTTAAGGTGTGTTTGCAAGTTTAATTTTATAGGAAAACAAAAGTTTAAATAGTAGTTATGAGTTTGTTATAGTTATAACATTCATGTATCTCCTCTTATCAACTTAAACTTTTAGGATAAGTAATATTATGACAGAATTTGATAAAACTTCTTATTTTTTTTCATCGTTCTCTTGCACATGAAATTAACAAAATAAAACATATAATGTCTTTAATACTTACATGAAGTATGTCCATTCGAAAAACTTTTGTATCCTTCCTTTATAACTTTTGCAATCCCATGACAAATAACATCACCGGTCTCTTCATCAAACTCTTGAATAGTAAGAATCAAATATGTTAACCGAAAATGAAAACACAAAACAATCTGGTACCTATTTGATTGGCTCTCCATTTTCATATCATACATACTTATCTTTATACTTATCTTTATATCAAAAAACGTAGACAAACTAATAATTACAATTTGCCAATCTTTCTAAATAAGAATGAAAACAAACCAGTACTTTGTCGGGGAATCAACGCATGTAAAAGTTTGGTGATGGTCTACCAACAGCGTCTTTGATTGCATCCGTGATAACACCCGTTACTAAACTAGAATACATGATACCTAAGGTTCCAAGTTGAAGAAACAACATACAAGTTAGAATGCAGGGGTCAAGCAAAAAAGATCATAAAAATCAATAAGAGATCAGATTAAAAGATCAAAAGAAAATTGCCCATGATCGCAGGATGTAAATCGTAGATATCCCTTCTTACAAAGTAAAATGCAATAAAAATAAGAATGGGGATGAGTATAGACACTATCTATTTCAAAAGAAAAATCAACAAGTTAAGAATTGAATCAGTATGGAAAATGCTTTGTTTGTTAAGGGAAAACGAAAACAACGCGATTCTTATTCGTTGTAACTCATTTCTTTATGAAATTCTCATAAACAAAAAACAATGAAAATGAAAAAGCAAATTAAATATAATAATATAGTTGTGATATTACTTACAGGAACACCCCACATAGGTATATATGGTGTCTTCTTTGAATGGAAAAGAAAGATCTGTCATCATGTCTTTACTAACATAGCGATGAAAGGGTTCAATCAAATTCAAGAGTACATCAATAGCACCAAGAAGCACAAGAATAAGCCAATCATGCTTATGTATCATTGCCAACTTTGGTACTGTCTGTGCACCCATTTTATTGCTCCTAGTATGTGGCTGCAAAAGGAAAATACTAATATATATATAAAGATAGTTAAGAAATGAGATAGATAGAGAACATTATCTCTGTCTTGAAACAAAATATGTCTTAAGTTTGTTTTCATAAAAAAAATTTAAATAAGAGAAAAGGATCAAAGATACAATCTTTATATCTCTTAGCCTTTTAAAAATTATATCTTTACATTTTGAATTTATTAATTTTACACAATTATCCATTCATATTTATATTTGTTGTGTTAAATGATCTTTCGCGCCATAAAAGTAAAAGATAGTAATCTTGCCTAACATATAATTATGTAATTAGATACACATAAGTGTAAAATTGTTTTACACTAATGGTACATCCTAAACTATAATTGAAATTATCGAACTAATAAGTAAAATAAAATTGAATTATTGCTAACTAATAACAAACACAAATCAAATCTTATTCCATTGACTTATACATTAAACAGAAACACACATGAAAGTACAATATTGTATCCCTTCAAAGACACATAATTATTAGGACATGAAATAGTTATTAAGAGCTAGGATCATAATAAGTATTAACAAGCTTGATATTTAGATAGAGCTTCAATCTCCTCCCTAAACTTGGGTATGGCAGCATTGGGGAGTGACACAAAGATCCTAAAACCTCCCTCCATTGAAGGATCCAAGCTACTCGGAGACGAGAAAATGCACACACTCAACTTATCAAACAAACCGCATGGAGCAGGAACTACATTCACCGGTTGTGTCCATCCAAAATCCATGTTCTTGGAGAAACCCAAATGTTTCCACTCAGTCAAACACATGCATGCACCCCTTCCGTTGCCAACGTATCCATTAATCTCTTGATGTGTTCCTTTGTCCGTACAACCCTTTTAGCTTCTTTGATCATTTTGGCCACATGGGACAGCGGTTTTTCGTTGACTTCTCTAACGGTTAACACACATATTGCATCCAAAGTAGTATTCCCATAATACCCTTCAGGCAAAGGAGGATCAAAGTGCTTACTTAGCCCTACTTCGAAGCTCAACATAACTTTACCATCACTATTCAATTTCAAGGCTCTTGTTCTTGCCCTCCTTATACGAAGCAAGACACTCAAAGCTTGTGAAGTTTTCTTCCATTGTGTTGTTGTTTTTGTCACTCTTAATTTCCTTCATCAAACTCATCTTGAGCCTTTTTATGCTCTCATTGTCAACTTTAAAGCATGCATTCACAAGTTTTGTGGTGGGCAAGTAAGGTGAGACCGCGGCTGAAGCCTCGTCCATGGGAAATTCTAAGGGCTGTTTGGTAATTGACCCATCAAATTTTTCTCTTTCCCATGTAGGAGGCTTCACCGAAGGCTCGCTTTTTCCGCTCACGAATTCGGCTATGACTTGTAAGAATTGAGACGCTCCGCTCCCATCAATTATATTATGTGAGGCTCCTAACCCAAATGTGAATCCCCCACATAAAAACTTGGTCACCTTGAGCAACATAGGGTATACTTGGAAGCCATGTTCATCTTCAGATTCGAGATCAAGCACCAAGTGCTTTGCAATCTCAGTGTTACTACCATCAAGGTAGTTAAGAGAAGAAAGGTTGCAATTAGCAACAGCTTCTACAAAGGGAACACCATTTGCATTGCAATTAACTATGAATTTCCCATCGGCATGTTTTACAATCCTACCCGCCAAAGGGTAGTAATAAAACAAAGCCTTTGAGAGTGCTTCTTTGATCATAAGTGCAGGGTCTTTTTGGAAACTATTTTTGCTGTCTTTTGGTGATTGATATACATGAACAACAAAGCAAAAGCCATTGTTATCAGATACATTATCAATTGTTGAGAGTGAAATATTGCCAATAGGCGTGGGTTTTGATGGTTTGACATAAACAAATTGTTTAATGTCAAATTTAAGGTTTCTCATATGATGATTTGCCATATAGAAATGAAAATTGTGTATGTGTATATGAATTTGAAGGCTTTATGTTACGGTATGAGCTAAACCAGTAAACCTTATAACAGTAGTTAAAATTGAATTTTTTTTTTTTTGCTGTCTGTTAAAAATTGAATTTAAAATAAATTAAAGCACATTAAGGTTTAGAGTAAGATGGCCATAAAATAATTATTAAACTTGAAAAGCTAAGATGAGGATGATGAAAATTAGTGTAAGAAATTAAAAGAGATAGAGAGTACGTACGTAGCTATAATTTATTAGCTTGGGAGTGTTGTGGAAACGTGGATAATTTCAATACAAAATAAATCCTATGAGGTTTACCGTATATAGTAATTTTCAGGAAAGATTGGATGAGGCACAATCAAGTCCGACTTTATACCCGGTCTCCTAAGACAGAATTTTATTAACAATAAAATTCCCAGGAAAGATTGGAGAGGAGAGACCAGTCTCACTAATTTCCAACCTCCTTAAACAGAATTACCACAACAGTATTACTTTACAAATATTTCTACCCAATAACCCACTAACAACAAGTATTGAATTATATCTAAAATAATACAGATAAATAAATAAATAACAATAAAAGAGAGAAAGGAAAGAACACACCAGTTGATAACGGAGTTCGGCCAAAATCTTGCCTACGTCTCCGGCCAGCACTACTTATAGCTGATCTCTTTAATATGTGAATATATAGAAGAGATTACAATATTTGGGATGATTTAAAACTAAGGACTTAAGGTCCTTTATATAAGGGGGTTTAAACCCCTCCATCTATGTATGTTGGGCGATGTGGGGCTAATTGTGCCACCACCGTTTCAAATCTCCACCTTGGCACAATTTTAGAGACCCAGTCAAACGAATAGTAGTGCTGACTCAAAATAAATCATACATGTAGAATGTTGACCAAGTCTAAACAATATTTAAACTTGGTTGACGTCACCACCTTAGTCATCATATCTGCAGAATTCTCTGAAGTGTGTATCTTTTGGAGCAGTATCTCCTTCTCTTCTAGAATTTCCCGCACAAAGTGATAGCGAACATCTATGTGCTTCGTTCTTTCATGATAAACTTGGTTCTTCGCTAAGTGAATAGCGCTCTGACTGTCGCAAAACACTTCTATGTGCTTTTGACCAACTCCCAAGTCTTCAAGCAAACCTTGAAGCCAAATCGCCTCTTTTACAGCTTCTGTCACTGCCATGTACTCTGCCTCCGTTGTGGACAAAGCTACTATTGACTGTAAAGTAGACTTCCAACTAACTGGTGCTTTTGCTAGAGTGAACAAGTAACCAATTGTTGATCTTCGCTTATCCAAGTCTCCTGCATAATGGGAATCACAATATCCAACTATGTCTTGACCAAGGGAACCATCCTGCTCAAATACTAAACCAATATCTACGGTATTTTGAATATACTGCAAAATCCATTTGACAGCTTGCCAATGACCTCTGCCAGGATCATGCATGTACCTGCTAACAATTCCAACTGCCTGAGAAATATCAGGCCTTGTACACACCATTGCATACATCAAGCTACCAACTGCATTTGCATAAGGAACTTTAGCCATGTATTCTCGTTCTTTATCATCCTTCGGAGATAACTGGCTACTGAGTTTGAAATGAGGAGCAAGTGGAGTGCTTACAGGTTTTGTATCTTCACCTATACCAAAACTTTGTAGCACTTTCTTCAAATATTGCTTCTGAGTCAGACAAAGCTTGCCTCTTGCTCTATCTCTGCTTATCTCCATGCCGAGAATCTTTCTGGCTTCTCCCAGATCCTTCATCTCAAATTCTTGTTTCAACTGAGTCTTCAGCTTCTCTATTTCTACTTGGCTCTTTGATGCTATCAGCATATCATTAACGTACAAGAGTAGATAGATGTAGGACTCATCTTGTAGCTTTTGAAAATATACACAATTATCATACTTACTTCTTGTGTACCTCTGCCTCATCATGAACTTATCAAATCGTTTATACCATTGCCTCGGTGATTGCTTCAAACCATAAAACGATTTGTTCAGCTTGCACACCCAATCTTCTTTTCCAGCAATCTCAAATCCTTCTGGCTGAGTCATATAGATTTCCTCTTCTAATTCACCGTGTAGAAACGCGATTTTCACATCAAGTTGAGCTAGCTCCAAATTCAACTGTGCTACCAAGGCCAACAAAATTCTAATGGAGGAATACTTTACAACTGGAGAAAATACCTCATTATAATCAATTCCTTCCTTCTGAGCATAACATTTAGCTACCAACCTTGCCTTGTAGCAAACATCATCTTTGTTAGGAAATCCTTCTTTCTTGGTAAACATCCATTTGCATCCAATTGCCTTCTTATTCTTCGGTAGTTGCACCAACTTCCAAGTGTTGTTCTTCTGAAGAGACTACATCTCTTCCTCCATAGCCTCCTTCCATCTTTCATTTTCTGAACTTTCAACTACTTCACGAAAAGTGGATGGAACTTCTTCAACTACTGGAAGTGCATAAGCTACCATGTCGACAAATCGAGCAGGCTTACGAATTTGTCGTCTAGGTCTGCTTGTTGCAATTGTCTCAGATTGTTGTAACGGGATTTCTAGTGAATCCTCTTCTTCATCTGACTCCTCTTCGGCCACAGAAGAGTCGTTAGGTGTGCTACTAACTGGGTTAACAACTAGCTACTTGAACTCCACCTTCTTTGGTGTATGCTCCACCTGCTGTGGAGTACCATCAGCTTCTTCTTTATCTGCCTTCAACATAGTCGATTCATCAAAAGTAACATATCTGCTGACTATGATCTTCTTTGTTTCTAGACACCAAAGACGGTATCCTTTCACTCCAGAACTGAATCCCATAAAGAGGGCCTTTTTAGCTCGAGGATCCAATTTTGATTCGATTACATGGTAATATGCAATCGAGCCAAATATGCGCAAATAATCATAATCAGTTGCATGTTTTCCTGACCATACCTCCAATGGTGTTTTATTGTTGATTGCAGATGATGGCAAGCGATTAACAAGATGTTGTGCATATCTAACAGCCTCAACCCAAAACTATCTGCCTAACCCAGCATTAGACAACATGCACCGAACTTTCTCCACCAATGTCTTGTTCATACGCTCTGCCACCCCATTTTGTTGTGGTGTATGTCTGACTGTGAAGTGTCAAACAATACCATACTTCTGACAAACCTCCTGGAATGGATCGCTCCTATATTCTCCACCGTTGTCTGATCGGAGAACCTTGATCTTCCTTCCGGTCTGGTTTTCAACTTTGGCTTTCTAACCAAGGAAAAATTCCAAGCACTTCATCCTTAGTCTTCATCGTATACACCCATACCCGTCTGGAGAAATCATCAATGAAAGTGACAAAATAATGGCGTTCTTCAAGAGATGAAGTCTTTGAAGGTCCTCACACATCAGAATGCACATAATCCAGAATTCCCTCAGTATCATGGATAGCAGTGCCAAATGTCACTTTCTTCTGCTTCCCCATCATGTAATGCTCACAAAACTCCAACTTACATGCTTTAAAGTTTTTAAGTAATCCCTGTTTAGCTAGAGTTTGTAAAGCCTTTTCACCAGCATGTCCCAAACGCCTATGCCACAACTTTGTTGCTTCTGCATCCTTGTCGTCACTGGAAGGTGTTGTTCTTACTGCTGCTACTGTCCCAACAATTGTACTACCTTGATAGTAATATAAATTGTGCCTTCGAATGCCTTTCATCACCACTACTTTTCTGAATTTTGCTGTGAGAACTCCATTTTTCATTTTCACTACTAAGCCACCTGACTCAATGGCTCCAAGTGAAATGAGGTTCTCCTTCAAACTTGGCACATATCTAACATCCTCCAATATCCTGGTGGTTCCATCAGGATTTCTCAGCTTAATTGAACATATCCCGGCTGTCTTACATGGGACATTGTTTCCCATATAAACTACTCCACCATTTAGTTCTTCAAAATCAAAGAACCATTCTCGAACTGGTGACATATGATAGGTACATCCTGAGTCCAAAATCCACTCATCCGAGGGAATTGATGTTGATGATGCTACCAAAGAATGATCTGATTCGTTATACTCGTACTCGTCATCGGATGGAAACGACAATGAGTAATCTAAACCATCACCCTCGAACTCTGCAATGGATGACACATCTGAAGAGTAATCTGAGTTGTCCTCGAACTCCGCAATGCATGATTTAGCTGATGAGTGATCTGATAAGTCATCATTCTCAATCTCAGCAATAGATGATTCGTCTAAGGAGTAATCTGATTTATCATCTTCAAATTCAGCAACAGATGATCTTTCCAAAGAGTAACTTGAATCGCCATTCTCGAACTCATCAATAGTTGTTACTACTAACGAGTAATCTGAGTCGTCATTCCTGAACTCAGTAACATTAGCATTATCAGCACCTTTCCCTTTGGACTTCAACTTCGGACAGTCTTTCTTCCAGTGCCCTTTCTCACGACAGAAAGCACACTCATCTTTGGCAACTCTGACTTTCGACTTTGATCTACCTCTTCTATTCTTTGTTTGATTTTTCTGGCGCCCTCTTACCACCAACGCTTTATCTACAAC
>JASCZI010181247.1:208585-229645 GCA_036250425.1 Stylosanthes scabra | reverse complement strand
TTCTCCTGCTGCCTTAACTCATGACTATATAAGGCAGAACAAACAGCATCAAGGGATACACTCTCCTTGCCATGAAGTAATGTGGTCTCCAAATGCTCAAACTCATGAGGGAGTGATGACAGCAACATTAACGCCAGATCTTCATCATCAAACTTCACATCCAAGTTTAACAGATCTGCTACTAATTGATTAAATACAGTTATGTGTTCATTTACAGAAGTACCTGGCCGGTAACTAAATCTGAACAATCTCTTCTTCTTGAGGAGTTTATTCTGACCACTCTTCTTCAGAAATTTATCCTCCAAAGCCTTCCACAATTTATGTGCAGAAGTCTCATTTTTTACTGCATACTTATGCTCTCTAGACAAGCACGACCGAATTGTTTCACACGCCAACCGGTTGATTGTACTCCAATCTTTCTCTCCAATATTATCTGGTTTCTTTTCTTCAATAGCGATTTCTAGACCTTGTTGGAACAAAGAGTCTAACACTTCGCCTTGCCACATGCCGAAATGACCGGTGCCATCAAATACCTCCACTGCTAATTTTATCTTTAACAATTGAATCCTCGCCAATGGATCCATTGAGACTATTCCACTTGAAGTGGGTGTTGATCCACTTGGCGGAGTATCATTTTTCGGTGGATTTGATGTCGCTATTTCAACTCAAACAATAGTATTCAATACAATACAATACAAAAAATCAGAGCCACGGACGAACCTTAAACCTGGCTCTGATACCAATTTGTTGCGGAAACGTGGATAATTTCAATACAAATAAATTCTATGAGCTTTATTATATATAGTAATTCCCAGGAAAGATTGGATGAGGCACAATCAAGTCCCACTTTATACCCGGTCTCTTAAGGCAGAATTTTATTAACAATAAAATTCCCAGGAAAGGCTGGAGGGGAGAGACCAGTCTCACTAATTTCCAACCTCCTTAGACAGAACTATCACAATAATATTACTCTACAAATATTTCTACCCAATAACCCACTAACAACAAGTATTGAATTCTATCTAAAATAATACAGATAAATAAATAAATAACAATAAAAAAGAGAAAGGAAAGAACACACCAGTTGATAATGGAGTTCGGCCAAAATCTTGCCTACGTCTCTGGTCAGCACTACTTGTAGCTAATCTCTTTAATATGTGAATATATAGAAGAGATTACAATATTTGGGATGATTTAAAACTAAGGACTTAAGGTCCTTTATATAAGGGGTTTAAACCCCTCCATCTATGTATGTTGGGCGGATGTGGGGCTAATTGTGCCACCACCGTTTCAGGGAGAAGTGATAACTAAGGAAGAAGAAAAACTAAGATGGGATGTATAATGCAACTCGAGATGGAAAATATGGCATAAGATAGAAGGTATTTATAATTGGTGGATGCTTATTAGCTAGTTGTGGATCAAACTAACATGCATGCATTATTTTTTATTTGCGACATTATTCTTTTTTTTTGTGACAAATTTTTTTGTTGATTTTTTTTTGTGACCATTAATTAGTGAGTATTTGCATGCGATAAAAATCTATTCCTTATCGGATGTCCCCAAAGGGACGATAAGAATCTATTTTAGATGGTGTGAAATAGAACCTCGTGGGTTGTCACCAAAACCCAAAAAAGAACCTCATGGGTTATCACCAAAAAATTTTAAAAAAAAAAAAACCTCGTAGGTTGTCACTGAAAGCATAAAAAAAATCTCGTTGGTCGAACGAAGTTAATTATTTTGTTAGATAATAGAGACTAGACTAGTATGTAATCTGATTTGTTTGGTTAGGGTGGCCTTTTGTGGAGTAGGAGTTGATGTAATCTGATGCTAGATATGAATGGTTGGTAACGATGAGAGGGATAGAAATTGAGCTAGGGTAGAGATTGGGTAAGACGGGTTGGGGAGTGTAACGGGTAGAGGGTTGGGTCGTTTTAGGGCCTACGTGCCCAAGTCCAAAAAGAAAAAAAAAGAACTAGTATATAGCAAGGTTCTGAAAATCGAATCGATCATCGAACCGTTCGAGCTATTGGTTTAAAGTTTTAAAGCTTTAACTATAACCGTTTTATAATAAAATAATAAAAAAATAAAAATATGTAATGATGTATCTTATAAATTTTTTATTATATAACTATAAAAATTTAATTATTAACATATTACTACTTTGACATTTTTATTATAATAGATTTAATTATTATATTAATTGATTATTTAGTTTAAAAATGTAAATTAACATATATAAATAGACAAAAAATAAAATGACTAAGTTTTAACGTACATATTATATTTTTGTTAATTTTATGTGAATTTAGAAATTATTTTATTTCAATCCCATAAAAAATTCTTATACTTTTCTATAGAATTTCTTTTTCAAGAAATGAAATTTTCATTTTATAATATGATGAAATTGAACCATAAAAAAATTAAAATAAATATTAAAAACATTAAGTAATTTGTATTATAATATGAAAACTAAAAAAGCAAGCTAGTGATACGACTCAATTTACTTGTATGTAATTAATTGAAGAAAAAGAGTTTCATGACAATGAAGGGTAACAAGCTAATAAAGAAATGTGCAGTGGTGTAGAGCTCAACAGGAGAAAATAAAGCTCTATATATGAGTTATGGAAGTAGAGGAATGAAGAAGATGTAAAAAACCACCTATAGGAAGAAAGGGGATCTGAGAAATTAGAAGAAGAAGAAGAAGAAGAAAGGTATACATGAAGAAGAGAGAACAATAACCAGAAAGAAGAAGACTCACATTCAAAATATGACCTCAATTGTCATTCTCTTTCCTATTTGTTGCCATTGTGCGTGAGTGGATGCGCAGCACCTCTTTGCAATTGTGTATCCTCACTAGGGCTGTCAAATGGGCTAGCCCGCCCCGCCCCGCCCTGCCTCGCCGAAAGCCCGCCCCGGCTCGCCTAAGGTAGCGGTCTTGAAATCCCACCCCGCCCCGCCTAATGACGGGCTAGCGGGTTGGCGGGCTAAGCCCGCCTAACCTTTTTTTTAAAAAAAAAAGTAAGAAATAATTAAATTTATTTTTAAAAAAATATAATTTCACAAATATTTCAATAATCAATTATATTTAATTAAATATTATAAAAAATATGTAATTTAACATTATTTTCTTAATATAATTTTATAAAAATTTCACTAATTTATAATATTTTTTACTAATTAATTAATTATTTTCCTAATTTTACAAAAAATAGCGAAAATATTAGGCCCGGCGAGCTAGCCCGCCCCGCCCCGCCAAAGCCCACCAAAGCCCGCGGACCAAATGGGGTGGGTTAAGCGGGTTTGATTATTATGGCGGTTTTAAAATACTAGCCCAGTCCGCCTTTTTTGGCTAGCTAAGCGGGCCGACCCAGCGGGTTTAGGCCCGTTTGACAGCCCTAATCCT
This sequence comes from Stylosanthes scabra, assembly GCA_036250425.1. Lineage (NCBI taxonomy): Eukaryota > Viridiplantae > Streptophyta > Magnoliopsida > Fabales > Fabaceae > Stylosanthes > Stylosanthes scabra. The sequence goes on along the minus strand of JASCZI010181247.1, from coordinate 226,242 downwards.
CACTAACAAACTTCTTTGCCCTTGTATCATTACCCCCACCATTGAAAATGAACTTGCCCTCAAGGTCAAAAGTAGGATATTTTGTCTGCATCTCCTCATATAGTTCCCAAGTAGCTTCCTCAGCTGTAGAATTTTATCATTTGATCAGCACTTCTTCTTGCCAACGATCATTATTCTTGATCATTCGATAGCCTAAGACCATATGTGGTTGAAGGTGACAACCCTGTTCATCTAACAGCAGAGGAGTAGGAATTGTAGCTGGCATGGCTCTCCGGTACACTTCTTCAATAATGAGACATGTAAAACAGGATGTATTTGAGCAGATGGGGGTAACTCCAGCTTATAAGCTACTTTACCAATGCGGGCAAGAACAGGGAATGGGCCAAAATATCACATGGATAGCTTTTGGTTCTTCCTTAAAGCAATTGACCTTTGCCGATATGGTTGCATTTTAACATATACCAAATCGCCTATTTGGAATTCCACCTCCCGGCGTTTAGCATCAGCCCGAGCCTTTATTCTCTGCTGCGCTTTCTGGAGATTTTGCTTCAGGGACGAAAGCACTGCATCACGTTGGATTAATTGTTCTTGCACTGCTGGTGTATCTGATGATTTGAGCTCATATCGAATTATTGGGGAAGGGTTGCGGCCAAAAACAGCTCGAAAAGGAGACATCCCAATCGCAGAATGAAATGATGTGTTGTAGCTGTACGCTGCCCATGGAAGCAACTTGTACCAATCTCGAGGGTTCTTTTGCGTATAACAACGCAAATACATTTCGAGGCAGCGGTTCAGCACTTCGATTTGGCCATCTGATTCTGGGTGATATGCAGAACTTCTCGCTAACATGATGCCTTGCCCACCAAAGCATTGCTCCCAAAATTTGCTAGTAAAAATTTTATCATGATCCGAGACAATAGACTGTGGAATGCCATGTATACTTACCACATTTTTTAGAAATGCCTCAGCCACCTTTGGCGTCGTAAAATCCGCAGGTAATGGGATGAAGTGAGCAAATTTGGACAAGCGGTCCACCACTACTAAAATCACAGAGCAACCATGTGAAAGAGGTAACCCCGTAATGAAGTCCATTGAAATGTCTTGCCAAATATGCGATGGAATTGGTAATGGTTCAAGCAAACCAGCCGGGGATTGAGTACTGTATTTAGCTTGCTGACAAATCTGACAAGCATCCACATACTCCTTAATTATACAAGGCATGTTCTTCCAATAAAACTAAGAGGCAATTCTTACTAGTGTTTTACGGAACCCGCCGTGACCTCCCACCAATGAATCATGTCTGGTTTGTAGAATTTGAGCAAGCAACGTAGAGGTCTTAGGAATCACCAAGCGATCTTCCCAAAACCAGTATCCATTGCGTTGCTGCAATTTCCCTGACAGACATTCCGCCTCTAAAAATTTAGTAGATGGGTCAAATTGCTTACATTCTTGAGCTAATATAGGTAACACAGCATCAGTCAGTGTAGTGAGCTGCAGAAACGCTCAAGACAACAAATCCGCACCCTTGTTCTCAACACCTTTCTTATACTCGATGGTAAAATCATATCCCACGAGTTTTGCCAACCAAGCTTGTTGTTTCGGTGTTTGAATGGTCTGCTGTTGCAATTCCCTCAAGCTCTTATGATCTGTGCGAATAACAAAATGGTGACCAAGAAGGTAGTGCCAAAATTTGGTTACTGTAGCAATAATAGCATCCATCTCACGAGCACAGGTATAACGCTTTTGTGCCGCACCTGAGAACTTCCGAGAAAAATAAGCAATGAGATGGTCAGTCTGGCTAAATATTGCACCAATCCCCGTCCCAGATGCATCGGTTTCCAAAATAAAAGGCTTGGAAAAATCAGGCAAAGCCAACACCGGTGCATTAGAAAGAGCTTGTTTCAATTCAATGAATGCTTTCGAGGCTTGTGGTGTCCACTGAAAATTATCCTTCTTCAGTAAGTCTGTAAGTGGTGCTGCCAAGATTGCAAAGTACTTGATGAATTTGCGATAATAACTAGCCAAACCAAGAAAAACTCTCAATTGTTTGACTGAAGAAGGAGGGCCATTCTCGAATAGCTTGAACTTTTGAACCATCCACTCATACGCCATTTCCTGATACTACATGGCCTAGATAATCCACACTAGTTTGCCCAAAGGAACACTTAGAAAGTTTGGCAAATAGCGTATGTTCATTCAATACAGACAACACATGCATAAGATGTTGGAGATGAGAGGCCCAATCTGTACTATAAACCAAGATATCATAAAAAAAAAAACTAACACAAATTTTTGAAGAACATCTGTGAAAATAGTATTCATCAAGCTCTGGAATGTAGCTGGAGCATTAGTAAGGCCGAATGGCATAACCAACCACTCGTAGAGTCCCTGGTGAGTGCAAAAAGCCGTCTTGAAGCAATTCTCTGGTTTCATGCGAATTTAATGATACCCGGAGTGTAAATCCAGCTTCGAGAAATACTGTGCCCCAAAAAGTTCATCCAAAAGTTCATCCACAGTAGGTATAGGAAAGGAATCTTTAACTGTAATAGCATTCAAAGCCCGATAACCAGTGCAAAACCTCCAAGAACCATCTTTCTTTTTCACTAACAGCACTGGTGAGGAGAAGGGGCGAGTGATTGGCTGAATAATCCCCTCTGCAAGCATATTTGACACAATCTTCTCAATCTCAGACTTCTGACTATGTGGGTAACGATAAGGCTTAACTTTCACTAGTGCAGAATTCAGAATTAGATTAATGGCATGGTCATGAATCCGTGATGGAGGTAACCCTTGTGGAGTCTGAAATACAATCCGAAATTGGTGAAGGAGTGTAGCCAATTCAGGATGCAAGCTGTCCGGAAAAGATAAACCATCAGTAGAAGTTTCTTCAGGGGATAACATTTGTAGTGTATAAAAAGCCAAAATCTCATGTGTTGCATTTAATCGCTTAAGGTGGTGGAACTGAGCTTGTGTTGGGACATGAGTCAATTCGCCTTGAAGAGTAACCAGATTTTCTCCATCTAGGAAGGTAATGAACTTGCGTTTGTAATTCGCCAAATGAGTATCCAAGGTTTCTAACCAATTATAACCGAGCACTAATTCTTCGGAAGCAATGGGTAAAACAAAAGCAGTGATGAAAAGAACATGGTCCTGAATCTTGACCGGCAAATCACGAACCTCTCCCTCACATTTGAGAAAGTGACCACTGCCCACCTCTACAATGAATGGGGTGCGCTTGCAGTCGAGATGTCAATGCCGGGTGAATGAAGTTATCAGAGCTACCTCCGTCCATGAGTACTCGAATTGTGCGACCATTAACTGTCCCAATAAATCTAATACATCTGCGCCCCGGAGTACCAGTGAGTACATTATAAGAAAGGTGCATAGGCTCAATAGTCACAGCAGCTGACTCGGTATCTGGTGGCTCAGGCTCAACTGTAGTATCCAATGGCAATTCCTCCGGTGGTAACTCCTCCACAGATTGAATAATGAAGTAATGTTTGGCGGCACAATGATGACCCGGTGAGTACTTCTCATCACAAGTAAAACAAAGACCCTTGTCCCTGCGAAATTGTATTTCCGTCGGAGACAATTTTCGCATAAAAGTCGACTTAGGAGGTGTGGGAAGGAGCGGGGCTTGTGAGGAAGTGGCCAAAGGTAATGGAGATGATTCAGGGCTTGGGATGGACTTGTTTTTGAATAGCCTGCTTGCATTGAAAATGAAGTAGAGCGCCACTTTGGAGTTGTGGGAAAAAATTTTTCCTCAAACAATTTAGCCAAAGATACTACCTGCAATAGAGAAACTGGGTAGCGAGCTTTTACCTCGCGCCTCAAATCTGGGTATAAGCCCCCAATAAAACAGTCTAACAACAAAGCATCATCCATTCCATATACTCGAGCAACAAGATCATTAAAAGCATCAAAATAATTCTTAACAGAAGTAGATTGTTTCAATTTTAGTAATTCTTCCCTAGGATTGTCAAACTGAGAAGGGCCAAAATGAAGTTGCATAGCTGCTGAGAGATTAAGCCAGTCAATTACCTGATCAACCCGTTCCCAAATTTGAAACCATGACAAAGCTCGTCCTTCTAAATTGACTGTTACCAAATCGAGCTTCTAATCCTCCGGAGTATCATAGATCCGGAAGAACCGGTCCGCTCGAAAAATCCATTGCAACACGTCCTCTGTATCCGAGAATCGGGGAAAATCAACCTTGATTTGACGTGGCTGGCCAAAAACTGAATGTTGTTGTGGTTTTGGTGACGAATTCTCTGAAAGTTGCGCAAGCTGCGCCTGAATCGCCGATAACGAGTGAGTGGTCGTTGCTTAGCTGCTTGTGGTGGTTGTTAATCGAGGCTTGCATTGTTTGCATACGAGTATTTTCAGCCATGGGGAGGTCAATGAGAGCACCAAATTGATACGACTCAATTTACTTGTATGTAATTAATTGAAGAAAAAGAGTTTCATGACAGTAAAGGGTAACAAGCTAATAAAGAAATGTGTAGTGGTGTAGAGCTCAACATGGGAAAATAAAGCTCTATGAATTATGGAAGTAGAAGAATGAAAAAGATGTAACAGACCACCTGCAAGAAGAAGGGGATCTGAGAAATTAGAAGAAGAAGAAAGGTATACAGGAAGAAGAGAGAACAATAACCAGAGAGAAAAAGACTCACATTCAAGACATGACCTCAATTGCCATTCTCTTTCCTATTTGTTGCCACTTTTCTCACTAACAAACTTCTTTGCCCTTGTATCAGCTGGCCCTAAACTCTTTAAAACATGTTGGATTTTTTCAACTCAATCAAATATAATGCTTTTTATCATCATTAATAATAAATGGAGCTCAGATCTACGAAGAATTACTCTTTCACCTATCGAGTTGGGAGATACCTTAGAAAATAAAAAAAAAACAATAAATTATTTCCTAAACTCAATATTTATTTTAGTTTTTTTTTATTATAAAATTAATTTTTAGCTCCCCTTAAACTAAACCTAGCTCCGCCACAAAGTTAATATTTATAATTTTATATATATAATATTCGTAATTGTAAATTTAGCGTTATACATTTATTTCAATGATATTAATGAATACAAACAAAGTACACAAGTTATAATAATGAATTTATAATACCCTGTTGAAAAAAATCATCGATTCATTATAGAACCACGGATTCATGGTACACAATCTGTTTTTTACTTCACTAAGTCAGCTATCACTTAGAAGATATGAGATGTCTGATTTTAGTTTAATTTTATTTTGTAAAATTATATGTCGTAAATAAATCTAGGATATTAATGTTTCCTTTCGATTTAATTTAATTGAATAAGAGTAGTTATATACGGTGTGGCAAAATTTAATTGGTTCTCAACCAGAGTGAAATCGTCTCTCAACATTGACCGTTTCATTTCATCAATTATGTCAAATGTAAATGTCATATTTGAAACTCAAGCAACACTATTGGAGTCGTCATTAGTTCTTGTTTCAATTCTCCAACTTAGGGAACAACAGCAATTCTCCAACTTAGGGAACAACAGCAATTATATAAGGTGGCAAAATTTAATTGGTTCTCCACTACAGTAAAAGTATTCCTTTATATTTAAACTAGTTTCATTTCTGACAAAAAAATAATAATAAAAAACTAGTTTATTTTCATCAATTATTTCCGGTATAAATGTCATATTTAAAACTAAAAAAGTACTCTATTAAAATTGCTTAGTTATTCGTTCATTTCTCCACGTCAGAATCATGAGTCGCCTCAGTAGCCATTTCAGTGATAAGAAAATATGCATGAGGTGCCCAACCTATATACACAATTTAACCAACCAGAAAATGAAATTAAAAAAAAAAAGGGAAAATAAACCAATTTAGTATTAGACTTAGACAAATTTCAATTTAAGCAACACAAAAAAAAAAAAAGGAACACTCACCAGATTGTAAAGTAGGAAAGGGAAAGAGTAACAAATAACAAACTGAAGACACCACAAGTCCTGAAACAACAAATCATTCAGAATCAATAAAAGTTAGAAATAAATGCGAGTTCAGCTTCAGCATACTGACCAATGATAGCTCCTGCAAAGACATCAGTCCAATGATGCCAGTAATCATCAACTCTGGTAATTCCAATTAGAGAAGCAATTAGTAATGGAAGCAACACAATGCATAGTTTGGCTATATGTCCCCTTCTATCAAATACTCTGATTTTCCCAGATAAGTACCAAGCAAGAAAGGCTAGACCAGCAAATGACCCTGCATTTGGTTTAACAACTATTAATTACCATAAAGAAACACCAAAGCATTTTACTAATTGATAGTATAACAAAATAAAAAGTAATAGACTAAAAATCCATGCATATATAAGAGATAGTAGTTATGAGTTTGTTAAGAGTTGTAACATTTGTGTATCTCCTCCTATCAGCTTGAGCTTTTGAGATAAATGATATCGAGACGGAGTTTAAAACATGTAACGTCCTTATTACTTACATGAAGTATGTCCACTCGGAAAACTTTTATATCCTTCCTTTATAACTTTTGCAATCCCATGACAAATAACATCACCGGTCTCTTCATCAAACTCCTGAATAGTAAGAATCAAACATAACGAAAGAGTCAAAACTAGATTCTTCTTTTCTTTTTTAACCAAAATATGTCAACCGAAAATGAAAACACAAAGCAATCTTTCTAAATTCTATGTTGGTTAACAGAGTAAAATGTTTTATCCAATAAAGATATAGAAATTAATAAGAACGAAAACGAACCGGTACTTTGTCGGGGAAACAACGCATGTAAAAGTTTGGTCGTGGTCTACCGACAGCGTCTTTGATTGCATCCGTGATAACACCCGTTACTAAACTAGAATACATGATACCTAAGGTTCCAAGTTGAAGAAACAACAGAGAAGTTAGAATGCAGGGGTGATGCATAGAACATAAAAATCAATAAGAGATTAAAAGATCAAAAGAAAATTACCCATGATTGCATGGTGTAAATCGTAGATATCCCTTCTTACAAAGTAAAATGCAATAAAAATAAGAACGGGGATGAGTATAGACACTATCTGTTTCAAAAGAATGATCAATAAGTTAAGAATTGAATTAAAAATATAAGGAAAATGCTTTGTTTGTTAAGAAGAAAACAAAAACAACACGATTTTTATCCGTTTAAATTTATTTCTTTATGAAATCCTCATAAACAAAAACAGCAAAAAATGAAAACGTAAATCAAATAGAATCAGTTGTGATAGTACTTACAGGAACACCCCACATAGGTATGGTATCTTCTTTGAATGGAAAAGAAAGATCTGTCATCATGTCTTTACTAACATAGCGATGAAAGGGTTCAATCAAATTCAAGAGTACATCAATAGCACCAAGAAGCACAAGAATAAGCCAATCATGCTTATGTATCATTGCCAACTTTGGTACTGTCTGTGCACCCATTTTATTGCTCCTAGTATGTGGCTGCAAAAGGAAAATACTAATAGATATAAACTTAGCTAAGAAATCAAAAGATATAGAACAATGTCTCTGTCTTTGATGCCTAATTTTTTGTTCATAAAAAAACTTAGAATAAGAGAAAAGCATTAAAATCAGATAGATATAGAACAATATCTTTCTGTTTTTAATTTAATTTTGATACACTAACACAGTCATCCAATCTCATACGTTGTTTTGGATGACCATTCACATAATCATTGTAAAATATATATATATTTTTTTAACCAAAGAAATGTTGGGGGAGAGACTCGAATCCGAGATCTTTACTAGAGAAATGAGTCAAATGCCATTTGAGCTACAACTCATTGACATAGTTATTTTTGTTATTGTGTCGTTATATAATTAAATGCACATGTAAAATTACTTTACACTAACAGGGAATTAAAATTAAATTAATCTTGGTCTATTGAAATTAAAACTTAGCAAATACATCCTAAAGTATAAGCATTCTTTCCCAACAGCTTATGAGCATTCTGCAAATTGAGAAGAATTTATGAGATAACATAACCTACCCTAAAGTGACATTGAATTCTTAAGACTAATTCTGCATCCTAGTAGGTGAAGTATTAAATTACAATGACAATTTCTCAGGGTACAAAGATCTAAGAAAAAAATAACCAAGTAAAATTCAGTAACAAAATGTCTGATATCACATACTTGGTCTTAAACATGCTATAACAATCTATATGAAGAAGAGAAAGAGCTGCAGAAAAAAGGAAAAAGGAGTAACAATGCTAATTTAATAGTCCTGTCTAAGTCTACCTTTCTCATATCTGCTAAAAGAAAAGGGAATTAAATATTACATACAAAACCAAGTAAGAGAAAGAGGAAAAGGAAAAAGAAAATACTCACAAAAAATAGAAAGAAACATGGGTTTGTGAAAGGTTTATCCTCCTCCTCCTAGCAATGAACATAGATATGCATGGAGCCCATAAAAGTTCTAAAACAAGAAATGCTAGGAAACCAAAATTCTCAGAGACGAATAATTAGGTAACCCCATCATGCAAATGGTGTGATTCATGAAACATAGGTTCACAAATGTATGATCAAAGAAGAAAATTTAATTCCAAGCAACATGGATGAAAGCTGGAAAATTGGAACACAGAGAACCAACAAAGAATTAAATAATATTAAATAATAATATGATAGAAGAGACAAATAAATTGAATTATGGAAATTGGAAAAAAGTGAAAGGAACCTTCAATTAATGTTTTAGAAGAGGGGTTGGAGAAAGAAAAGACAAGGACGTGCGGTTTCCACACCGCACGCCAAATCGAATTGTTCCAATGTCATAATTGGTTTGCACTCTGGAGAATGATTTTAGTAACAAATGAAACTTAGTATCTAATAATAGGACATGTTAGTAACATGATCATGGCTGGCCTCCTAATTCAACACCGTTGTGCATAATTTCTTTTAAATAAAACAAATAATTTTAATTCAATAATATTACCTGTACGTTAAAAATAAGCTACCATATATAATCTATTTGGGTATAAATATTTTAATTATTTGAGTAGTTTTTAATTTATATTTTATATTTGAATATATATTTTATATGAGTGACAGATTTTGTTGTACATCGTTAAATCTTGTTTAAAAATTTTTAACTATTAGATACAATTAACCAACTCAGGTTATTTTGAAGACAAAAAAAAAAAAAAAAACTCAGGTTATTTTGATAGTCAGTTCATTAGTTGGTTTCTTTTTGTCTAAAAATAAAAGAAAGAACCCCAACGGAGAAAGGAAACTAGACTACATCAGACCACAACAATCATGAAGCTGAGGTCTCGGAGTCAGTCATTTAACATAGTGAAGTTCACTAGTTCGTTTAAATAAGTATTGATGGTTCGAATTTCATTTTGTGCATAGGTCAATTCATTGGTCAACAACAAATACTTAAATAGAGTGCAAAGATGCAACGACGAATATTCGACTTGTCAAATTTGTATGTAAAACAAACTACATTACCATATCACGATTTATGTGTTAAATTAATATTTTTAATTAAATTGTGGTAGTGTAGAATTATTTACAAATAAATAGTACCTTTTACCCATAATTTATATAAAATTATACAATAATGCTAAATAACTAATAAATATTCAATCCACGTCAATCATGTCACAAAAAAAAATCAACATCAATCAAACTCTAAAAATCAAAACCATGAGTTGTTCATATATGTTTTTAATGATATGCATATATGAGTTTCATATATATAATTTATATTATAGGTTTTAGATGATTTGTTTTTATAAATTTCGAATGATCTATATATAATTTTTAGATAATTTGCTTGATTGTGCTTCAGATAATCTATTTGAGTGTGTTTGGGGTTCAAATTCGATGCAAAAAAAATAGTAGAAAATAAAAATTTTTCGCTATAAGACAAAAACGCTATAACTTTAAGAGAATCGAAAAGGTAAAAAAATGTTTATTGTTGCCAGAGAAAGAAGACGAGGCAAAGAAATTGGATTTTGTTTTTGGTGCACAAAGAACAAAGGCATCAATGCAGAATGAGAATGAGAAACGAAAATCAATAAGAAGTTCAAGGAAGAAGAGGAGTGTAGTGAGGCGAAAAGTGAAGCTGTGTAGGTAGCGAGAGGCGAAGGGATTAAGGTGGAGGAGAACGGAAGGAGTAATGTTAGTTGATGTTGGTAATACTATTGTTATTTGTCAGTATTGAATATTTTTTTAAAATTATAAAATGCTAAAATATATTTTAAGGTTGTAAAAAATTTTAAAAATACTTCTAAATTTTATTTTGTTTTAATTTTATCTCAAAAGTTTTTGAATTGTATCAAATACACCTCTGATAACTAAATTTTGAAAAATTTTAAGACAAATTCAACAATAATGTTTAAAAATTAAGAATCAGAAATGTAATTTTATGTTTGACTCGTTTGTATGGAAGACTGTTCTCGTGAAGTTATTATTAAATTTGTCTTCTACTTTTTAAAAAATTAACTACTAATGACATATTTGATACAAATAAAATTTTTTTAAAACAAAACTGAAACAAAAATAAAATTTTGGAGTATTTTTAAACTTTTAGGAAAAAAAAATCACCTATTATAATAAGAGAACATATAACATGGGTAATAAATTCCTGTTAACCATAATTCGGTAAATATGAAAATTCTATGTTATATTGGTAAAAAAAAGGTACTCTCTCACAGAAGAATTGAATTTGTTTTATTCCCTTTGAATCTTTCATTCCAACGTGATCCCAACTCACCATAGATTGTTTTCCCTTTATCTCTCCTTCTCTAAACCCAAAACCAATTCCCTCACTCATTCACTCGTCACTCTTCTTGACTGAAAAAAAAGGCGCCTTCCCTGTCCCAAAAAAATGGGCACTTCCATTTCTCACTTCCTCATCACTCTCGCCTTCATCATCATCACCATTTCCACCATAGCACGTGTTTCTGAAGCTATTGGCGTCAACTGGGGCACAATGGCTTCACACCCTTTGCCACCCCACAACGTCGTCAAGCTCTTGAAGTCCAACAACATCAACAAGGTCAAGCTCTCTGATGCAAACCCTGATGTTCTTCAAGCTCTTTCTGGTTCCAACATTGCTGTCACTGTTGGTGTTCCCAACACCATGCTCAAAACCTTCAACTCTTCTAAGAAGGCTGCGGACACTTGGATCCATGATAATGTCACCCGCTACGTTTCCAATGGGGGGAATGTCGCCAAAATCGCGTGAGTGAACTTCCATTAATGCCTATTTTATTTATTTATTAATAATTCAATTATCAATATATGATTGTTACCTTTGTAAAGAGCTTAAAATAACTAAAAAAGTTTGGTAGCTATAGGTTTTTAGCCATAGGTAGCCATGACTTTTTTATTTTAGAGTTTGTTTTCATTTATTAATTGTTGTTGAATTAAATGCATGAATAGTTATGTTCCTATTAGCCTTTATATTTTGATTGAGTTATGGTGATGTTTTATTCAAGTAGGTTGAACTTACCTAATGAGAAAATTGCTTTTGGTGATGCTGCTAGTGTTCAATTAAGTAATGATCCTGATTTCTGAACATTTTTGAAGGGTTCTTTTGTTCAGTTTAATGTAAGTGTGAAAGTCTGGTTAATTAGTGAGAAAGGGAATGGAAGAAAGAAACAACTGCAGAATGTCATGGTTTGAACGAAACGAGATAATGCATGATTCCTTGAATTCGCCTCTTTTCGCCGCGACCATGGTATTTTCCTTTGAATCTGTATGTCTGTATGTTCCCTTCACTGCCACCTCAAGTGGAAAAAATCTTGGGAACTGTTGTTGCATTTGATTTGAAGCTTCATTTTCTGTGCCTTGGAAAGAGCAAATATTCTTGAACAGAATAACATTACTCTTGTCTCATCTCACCAATCACCATGCATGTTAGTCAGAAATTTTTTTAGTTCTTACTTTTTGTTTCTCAAATGTTCTTGCTGGCTGCTGCAGTGAATATATTGGTGCTGTATGTGGATGGTTTCTTTTATGCCTTAATAATTTACAAGTACGTGTTGGGGGCCTTGGCAATTGCCATTGATTTTGTTTTAAGTTGTTTCGATCGAAGCTCTTCCTCTCTCTAATTGGTATTTCATAAAATCAAAATTTAAATCATATTTTGGTTCATTATTCTGGCAACCAGACTATAGCAAAGGAGTGAAAACTTTTTAATCATATTTTATTATCTATGGTTCTTCCCCTATAGTTGTAAAAGTGAATATTTATTTCCTTGCTTTGGTCACAATAATACTCGCTCCTTGATATTGGACACATTCCCAATAATTCAGAAATAAGCCATAATCCTGTTAAAAAGAAGCTATTTGTATTAGGAAGTTAGAGCTTGTGGGAAGTGGAATCCGTGTTGTTTCAGCTATATCTATCTTAAGAGTTTAATAGGCTAAATGACAATATGAAATTATATGAAAGAAATTTGCTACTAAGCCATACTCTAGAATCATTCTTATTAACAAAATTTAAGGTTAAAATAAGGTGGTCTTTCTATCTTTGAAGAATGTTTCTAATTTCTATACATACTTATGCAGATATGTTGCTGTTGGTGATGAGCCATTTCTGAAAAGCTATGGTGAACAATTTCAGCCTTTCGTAGTTGGAGCGGCTATGAACATTCAAGCATCTTTAAAGAGAGCAAATTTGGACAGCAAAGTGAAAGTAGTGGTTCCGTGTAGCTTAGACAATTTCGAGTCAGGGTCTAACCTGTCCTCATCTGAAGTGCATTTCAGGCCTGAACTCAACAAAACCATGTTTGAGCTCGTCAAATTTCTTGACAAGAATGGATCACCTTTCTTTGTGACCATTTCTCCATTCCTGACTCTCCTTCAAGCGAAAAACACATCACTGGACTTTTCCCTCTTTAAGGAAACCGCAAAGCCTCATAATTTTAACCGAAAATCGTACAAAAACAGCTTTGATTTGAGCTATGATACCGTCGTGACTGCATTATCAACAGCAGGATTTCCTAGTATGGAAATTGTTGTGGCAAAGATTGGTTGGCCGACGGATGGAGCTGCCAATGCAAGCTCGAATCTAGCCGAAACCTTTATGAAAGGCCTTATGAACCACCTCCACAGCAACTTGGGGACCCCACTTAGACCACGGCATCCTCCACAAGAAACTTACATCTTCAGCCTTCTCGACGAGGACCAAAGGAGCATAGCTGCTGGAAACTTTGAACGGCATTGGGGTTTGTTCACTTTCGATGGCCAAGCAAAGTACCATGTGGATCTTGGCCAGGGTACAAAGGGCCTTGTAGATGCACAAAATGTTGAGTACCTTTCTTCAAAGTGGTGCGTTGTGAACAACAACAAGGACTTGTCTAATGCAACTGTCAGAGCTTTAGATGCTTGTTCGGATGCCGATTGTACTGCACTGTCCCCTGGTGGTTCTTGCTTTAACATCAGCTGGCCTAATAACATATCCTATGCTTTTAATAGTTACTATCAAGAGCATGATCAGAGAGCCGAAAGCTGCGACTTTGGCGGACTTGGGTTAATCACAACGGTTGATCCGTCTATGGATAATTGCAGCTTTCCGATTGAGATTCGCACGTCTCATGCTGAACTTTTCGGTGTGTATAATTTTCAGGGGATGATTTTTGTGATAGCAATCCTCTTGGTGATAGTTTGACATGTCTAAAAAATTGAAGGTCATTTTTTAGCAGCTTCCCTGGCCTGCTGCAATTTTGTTGTACATGTTTCTTGGTGAATGAAATTGCTAGCACTTCTTTATTGTTCCCTGTCCTGCTGCAATTTTGTTGCCACAATTTTTTTTCCTTTTTGGTGATTTGAGCCTAATCTTGATGCTTGTAAAAAGTTTAAGGAGTGAAAAGTACTTAATTTTTCCGTTATATTCATTTTAAGGTTTGTTAGTCGATGAGTTCTTACATATAAAACAATAATTAAATTCTGATATCATTGACTAACTTAAATTGGTTCATGAATCCATAGATATGAGAATGCATCTTAGGGATGTCAAAATTCTCCACGTCGTGGGAATCCTTACAAGGAACGCCTCAAATGGGGACCCGAAAGCGGGGATTTTTTCCCGTAGGGACGAAGGATGGGGCAAAATGCCCCCGAGGCAGTAGTGGAGACCCGAGCAGGGAATCTCTGGCCCCATTTTTGAATCCTCGAGAAATAATAAATACCTAAAATGTCTTTATTTAAATAATATATATTGTAGGCTTTTATGTAATTCTTCTATTTCGAACAATAATGCTACATGTACACCTCTATCCAAGTCCCAAACGAATATATTTTTATAGTTGAAATGAATAGGTTTTAAAAACTTGTTCGTTCTAGTAGTAATATTTTGTTCGTGCACGAACAGAAATCTATATATACAACGAACATGTTTTATAGTTGACACGAACATGTTAAAAACCTTGTTCGTTCTAGTAGTAAAAACCTGTTCGTTGGGACTTGGATAGAGGTGTACACCAAAATGAGGTGTACACCAAGATTAATTGTATTTCGAAATTCCTCGAACTATTTGAAATGTCTAAATTATCCTTATTAATTAATTTTTAGTATATATTTTTAGTCATTTTACATCTCTTTATGCTGTATTATTTTATTTTTATGAATATAATGTTGAATTTTAAATAATTTATTATTTTGGACAAGATATATTTAAATGAGAGTTTTACTATATTAGTTTTTTTTATTAATTTTTAAATTTTTTTGTTATTTTCATTAAAATATTCATTAAAATTATCAAAAAGAAACAGAAAATGAGAATTCCGTGAAAAAGGGGAATCCACGGTTCGGGACGGGGACAAAAATACTCCCATGGTGGGGAATAGGGCGGAGACTGTGAAATATTTAGGTAGCGTTTGATTCTTGGGACTGAGACTGGAAGATTGAGACTCAGTATTGTGTTTGTTGGCATGACTCAAACTTAAATTTCAGTTTCAGTCCCCATAATTCCAGTACTTTCAGGGTGCGTTTGTTTTGATGGACTGAGACTAAGACTCAGTATCCTGTTTGTTAGTCAGAGACTGAAACTAAAATTTCAGTCTCAGTCCCCAGAATTCCAATATTTTCAGTACCTCCAAATTGGAGGGATTGGGAGACTGGGGACTGGGGACTGGGACTGAAAATTTAATAATATTTTTTTACTCAAATACCCTCAATCAACATTATGGTTTCTAATACTAACCTTTATATTTCTACTCCATCAATTTAGTTTAATTTCTATCTCTTAGTCTCTATCTCTAATTAATTTTAAACCAAACACAATACACAAACTTATTTCAGTCTCAGTCTCTCAGTCTCAGTCCCCCAGTCTTAGTCTGCGTTTGGTTCTGAGACTGGGACTGAAAGACTGAGACGGGGAGACTGAGACTGAGAGACTAAGACTGAAATATGTTTGTGTATTGTGTTTGATTTAAAATTATTTAGAGATAGAGACTGAGAGATAAAAATTAAACTAAGTTGATGGAGCAGAAATAAAGGTTAGTATTGGAAACTATAATGTTGATTAAGGGTATTTGAGTAAAAAAATATTATTAAAGTTTCAGTCCAAGTCCCCAGTATCCCAGTCCCTCTAATTTGGAGGTACTGAAAATACTGGAATTCTGGGGACTAAGACTGAAATTTTAATTCCAGTCTCTGACTAACAAACAGGATACTGAATCTCAGTCTCTCAGTCTCAGTCCAAGTCCATCAAAACAAACGCACGGTCAGTACCTCCAGTTAGAAGGGACTATGAGACCGGAGAATGAGATTGAAATTTTAATAACTTTTTTTTACTCACATAACATTAAAGTTTTTCAATATTAACTTTTATTTTTTTTCTATTGATTTAATTTAATTTTTACCTTCCAGTATCTATCTCTTAATAAATTTAAATTAAATACACATAATAAACAAATTTAATTGAGTCTCAGCTTTCTAGTCTCAGGCTGGGTTTGGTAGAGCTTTTCGGAGGGGTGCTTGTGCTTTTTACACCTTATTTTGTGTTTGGTAAACTAAAAAGACGACGTGCTTGTGCTCGTAGCTTTTAAAAGATAGGGGTGCTTTTGAAAGCACCTAAGGAGGAGCTTTTCAAAGATGGCTTGTGCTTATTAAAATTAAAAAGTCTAATATAACCCTATTTAATAATAAATATCCGCATTTATTATTTCATTTATATCTATTATGGTAATTTTAAATTTTTACGTCATTTTACCAAACACAATTGTTGTTATTTGTGCTTATTAAAAGATTAATTTTATTTAATTTTACCAAACACACGTGCTACGACTTTTAAAAAGCTATTTTTTAAAAGACAACTTTCATAAGCTACTTTTGAAAAGTAAAAACTTTATTAAACCCACCCTTCTCTTTTCCAAACACAACATTAGGAGCAGAAAGAAATCCCCCGCTCCACCCAATTACACCCCTAATGCAATACGTGTAATTTTACAATGAGTGTTAAGCTTTATTTATTTATTTTTTGCCACGGTATTTTTATTACAATTAATATTGATGTACACATAAAACACATAAACACATCCTAATTAATCACTCCTTCACATAAAAAAAATTTATATTTTCATGTATTTTATGTGTACACCTAGCAAAACCGCTTTTATTAATCCCACTTATCAATGATTAATTTGTCGTAGCTCGAGTCACCAAAAAAAAAAAATTTGTCGTAGGTCGAAGTCCTTTTAAAAGTATGCACAAGTGAGACAATAAGTGCTAAGCTTCAGCCTTCAGCTAATTAGTTTGCAAAAGTTGGGCCCAATTAGGATATGGTAAGCTAAACAATGGGCCCATTAGTACGCAAAGGTTGGGCCTAGAGACTTCACTGGCCCGTGACTAATTTCACAGTCACGGTTCTTTCCCTACAACTCTGCATCACTTCACAAAGCTCGCGTTCGCAAAATATTCTCACTACTCTCTTTCTTCTCTCTCTCTAGCACGCAGTGTTTCTAGCAAACCCTAGATCAGAATCATGTCTGGAGCGTACGGACAGGACGGCGGTGGAGGCTCTGCCCCACCGTCCTACGGAGCTACCGGAGGCTACGGTACTTCCGGCGGTTACGGAGGCGGTGGTAATTATGGAGGTGGAGGTTATGGCGGAGGAAGCGCCGGTGGAGGGGGTTATGGTGGAGGTGGTGATGGAGGAGGGGGCTACGGAGGGAAAGGAAGCGGTGGAGGGGGTGGATATGGCGGTGGCGATGGTGGCGGGTATGGTGGAAGGAGCGGAGGATATGGTGGAAACGATGGCGGAGGTTATGGTGGAAGGGGAGGCGGCGGAGGCGGCGGTTATGGTGGTCGGGGAGGAGGGGGAGGCTATGGTGGTCGAGGTTTGTGGTTCTTGACTTCTTGCTTGGTCGATTCCAAATTTGTTTGATTCAATATTTTTGCTATATTTCATGTTCTAATTTGATTTGAATTTCAGGAGGTGGAGGTGGCGGCGGTGGATATCAAGGTGGTGGAGATCGTGGTGGACGAGGTGGTGGTCGGGGCGGCCGCGGTGGCGGTGGAAGTGGCAGAGACGGAGATTGGCGTTGCCCTAACCCAAGGTTTGTGATTTGTCCCTGGAAATTCATCATTTTTTACCAGTTCTTTAAAATTCCAGTAACTCAAATTGTGTATTTTAAGTACGTTGATTATTATTATTGTTATTGTTGTTGTTGTTATTCTTATTGTGAG
>JASCZI010181247.1:190247-208575 GCA_036250425.1 Stylosanthes scabra | reverse complement strand
AAATTTCTATATCTAGTTGTGGAAACTTGAACTTTGCAAGAAGGGTTGAGTGTAACAAATGCGGTACTCCATCTCCTACTGGTGGTAATGATCGTGGTAGTGGTGGTGGCGGTGGGGGTGGGTATAACAGAGGAGGAGGAGGCGGTGGGGGATATGGCAATAACAGAGGGGGTAGATCTGGTAACTATGATGGAAGCAGGAGTAATGACTATAATGGTGGTAGGGGTAGTAATAATGATGGTAGAGGTGGAGGTGGCAATAGGGGTGGATCGCATGGTGGTAATCAGGGGAGAGAGGATGGTGGGTATGGTCAAGTTCCCCCTCCCGCATCCCAATCATATGGTGGCTCTGCTGGTGGTAACTATCCACCCTCCTACAATTCTTATGGTGGAAATTCAACTTATGGAACGGATGCTGGTCCCCCACCGACAAGCTATACTGGTGGACCTACTTCATATCCTCCATCTTACGGGGGTAACACGGGTGGTTACGGTGGCGATAATGTAGGTGATGCACGGGGGGGTGGTAGAAGTGGGCCGCCAGGAGGATATGACAGTGGTTATAGTGCTGGAGGCGGCGGCGGTCGAGGTGGGTATGGTGGTGCTCCTGCTGAGCCTGCAGCTCCCGTGAAGCAGTGTGATGAGAATTGTGATGATACCTGTGACAATTCTAGAATCTACATTTCCAACCTACCTCCAGATGTGACTACTGACGAATTGAGAGAACTTTTTGGAGGCATTGGTCAAGTAATGTTCTGATCTGTTGCCTACTGCACAAGCTATATAAAAAGGGTTTTCTTACTTTTTGTTGCTTTCAAATTTCTCTTGGTCCCTAAACATACTATTATGTGCTACATTGGTTAATTATTTGTGCTTAATGTAAGAAAAATACTAAACTTCTGTGCAGGAGAAAATATGATTATCTTTAACTACCTTTTGTTGAACATGGTTGGAATTTTGTTACATATCTATGGTTTAACTGTGTAGGTTGGAAGAATAAAGCAGAAGAGGGGTTACAAGGATCAGTGGCCCTGGAATATAAAAATATACACTGATGAGAATGGGAATAACAAGGGTGATGCTTGCCTTGCTTATGAAGACCCCTCTGCAGCACACTCAGCTGGCGGTTTCTACAATAGTATATATCTGGCTACTCTACTGTTTATATTTGTATATGTTTTTAAATATGAAGAGTAGTGATGGTAACTCTTGCATTTCAGATTACGATTTGAGGGGTCATAAAATCAGTGTTGCAATGGCAGAAAAATCTGCACCACGGCCTGCATATAACCATGGGTATTCATTATACATAGACTGATGAATTATGTTATATATATATATATATATATCAAGAATTAATGTTTTGTTGTAGCAGTTTCATTATGTTAAAGCTTTTGATTGAGATAGTTGTGCTATTTTTCATAACAATCCACTACATACGCCATAAAAGCTCCTAGTTGAAATGACATTGGGAGGAATGAGATTGTCGCCCAAATGTTGATTAACCTAAAATGCTCAGTATTAGTAAATTGTTGGAATTGACTCTTTAGGGTATAGCTTCAATCTTAATGTATGTTGATTGTTTTCTCTTCTTTTCTCTTAGATGTCAAAGTCGGAGTATTGAATGAATTCCCTATCAATCAAAACAATGGACAAAATAAGGAATAGTTATTTTCAAGTTTTTGATTTGTTTTCATTTTATTTGAATAAGTTTATTCCTTTGGCAGTTACTTGCTTTATCTATTGATTTCACAAAATAACCTTGTAGTCTTGTAGATCAATTGAGTTTTATATATGTTGTTTACTGTTTCGTTGTCAAAATTCGAAGTTGGTTGTTGATTCACTGTCTTTTGTTTATAGGGGCAATAGAGGTGGCTATGGTGGAGATAGGCGCAGAGACAACAGAGATAATTCTGGGCCTGATAGGCGTGAGCATTATGGTGGAAACCGATCACGACCCTACTGAGAGTTCTGACATGAGCATTTTATGTACTATGAATTGTGGGCTGAGGGATTTATTATTTCAGTTGGCTGATTTCTTGAACTGGAAGCAAAGAGGTAGGTTGTTCACTTACTTTAGGCAGAGGCCTCTTTGCTCCTTTGCGTTTCCTTTGTCACTGGCTGGTAGGTTTTGACCTTTAAACAGGGATTAATTCAATCATGTGAATGTTTTTATAGAGACAAGTGGATAATCTCCAAATTGCTTGCTGCTAAGGTAGGTTGATTTTTCAGGTGAGTGTCGCTTTCATGAAAATGTGCTTTATAATTGCATGGAATAAACCATGTTATATGGATAGTACTTGCATCCCTGGTAAACCCATCTGGTTTCTGGTACAAGCTGGTAATGGAATTAATGAATATGATTCTTCAGTAGTCATAGCTCCAATGATCTTTAATGAATCATAATGAGAGTTTGTCGTCTATAAAATGCTTTTGCCAGATTAGATAGGCTGGCTGTTAAATTGCATTTATAATCATGGCTAGTTGAAAGGAAGGCAATGACTTAGTGGAAATTTTTAAGAAGTATTCATTTACAACAACATATGCATTGGATTGTTCAATGCCTTCCCATGTTTTGAAGCCAACACGGTGAGTAAAAACTAAAATGATCCAACTATTTAAATTATTTGCTTAATGCAAAACGATCTGTTTGAAACATGATGTTAGCAATTCTGTATGTTCTTTCATTTGAGTAGTGAAATGCCTTTGAATGGCGACTTATCAGTTGTCAGGTTTTCTGATTATTATTGCATATTATTTAGAATTTAATTTTGATACATCGAATGTGTAAAGAATTTTGAAAGTAATGAGTTTGCAAATTAATTAGTTTGCTGTTGTGACAATACGAGATTGGTTGACTGTGTATACACGGACTGTGGATAGAAATTTTGAATTAAAGAAATAAAGCAATTTCAGATTCAAATATTTTAGTATAGACTGTTGACTGTGTAGTAGAAATTCAACTCATACATTATTGATTGAGTACAGAAGCCATTTAAGCAAACCCCCATGACTTGTTTACCCTTTATTGGTTTGTCTTTGTTTGTCTTATTCTTAACTAAAATCAATGCAGCATCTATTTTTATATTAATAATTTTTGAAGTCTCGTAATCCTCCCCCCTTTAGGTTTGAACATTTTAAATAATATCTAATATGAATCTGTAAATGTTCTTTTTTACTCTTAAATGTTGGATATACGTATCTGTTGGTATTATCTTCTGCATGGTTTAGATATACGTTGTACTGTTGTAGTTCAGATTTGCATTCAACTGCAATGCACGAGTCACGAGTGTATTCCATGTTTCTTGAATCATGCGAATGGAGGTTGGTGGCAATGTCAGAACATGCCTTAAACCGTGGTTCTTATATCACGGACGCTTACTTGGAGAATCACTTGCTAACAGAATGCCCTTCATCTTAGTCATACTACAGTTACCAACGTCTTATCTTCTTCCCCATAGCTTGTCTTTGCACTTTGAGTGAATGTACTCGAAAACCATATAATTGATCTTAAAATATACTTCAAGAGAAAGTCTGGGAGCCAACAATAGGGAGTCAATATTATTTTTTTTCTTGTCTTCTTTTTTATTACCCATTATTTCCTTAATTACACGTATTGGCTTCCTATGGGTCTCCTAACGTTGGTTTCCTAGCATTACTCATACTTCAATTGTCCTTCGACTTTTTGTCGCAGATGGATCGTGCATGTTTAAATGCTGCCTAATGACAAAAAAAAATGCTGCCTTGAATTTGTTTGTCTTTCTATTGTTTGTTTCTTCATATGACGACTTATTGACATAATAAAGAGTTTATATGAGTTTTATATGGTCTTACAGTATAAAGAGTTTTATGTTCATTAAAACATATTTATGTATTTTTGAAGTTATAGATTTGATAATCAGTAAAGTTACTGATGTGATAATGCAACTATACATATTTTACGCTAACCAGTACATGAAAATTGATCTTTTTAAATATTTTATTAATGGTATTTGTTGGAGTTATTAATGGTACTTCTTTTACATTAAAAATCTTAATCAATCCTTTAAAGAAAGTGCTTGGATAGTGAGGTAGACGGGCTTAAATGTAGAAAAACTTAACATGAATTCAACTCATACTCTTTCAAATTTTCTACATGATTCAATTTGGTTATTCAGTTGTAATGTTTGTTTTTGGAAACTGAGATTGGGAGATTGAGATTTAGTATTGTATTTAGTTGGTAGAGATTGTAATTAAAATTGATAGTAGGGATTGGGATGGTAGAGATTGTAATTAAAATTGATAGTAGGGACTAGGAGACTGTGAATTGAGAAACTTTAAAATTTTTTTTTAGTAAAATATATTCATTCAATATTAAAGTTTTTATTATTAATTTTTGTTATTTTTCCCTCAATTTAATTTATATCTCTCATTCTTTTTTTCCTAATAAATTTTAAATAAAATATAATAACCAATTTAATTCAGTTTCAGTCTTCTAATCTAAGTCTTTAGTCTCGATCTTTCGAACGCACCCTCTTAGTGCTTTTGAATACATGGCATGAATAAGATATAGAAAGATACCCTTTTCCTTCAAGGAACGGAGTTGTTTGAGTCACTACTTCACTTTAGAGTAGAGTTTGAGATCTCTCAAAGTGGATCCAACGATCAGTATTGTGTCTTCTTTAGCACTCCCTCGTACTGTTGGATTTACTTTTTGAGGACATCTGAGGGGTCAACATTAATTAAGTGCACCGGCGATTTAAATAACTCTTTAGTTTTTACCTGCATTCCTTGATTTCCCTTCCTCTTTTCATTTATCTTCCTTTCTTTCAAGTGCACACAACTACATATATCCTAAACAAAGTCGAAGGCACACGTTCGGTTAATTTTTCCCAAAGAATGAGCCCAAAGAAAAATAAATTATTCTAATTATTACATAAGGAACTCAGAAGTCTGTTTCCTGATGAGTTCAAAGCTTGAACGTCTGGTGATCTTCTCTAGAACAGGTTGGGGGATGTACCTGTAAGGCACTTCGATGTTTAAGTCAGTAAAAGTTCCAAGCAAGTTAGTTGAAGGTGTAAATTGGGTAAGTGTTGTCTACCTATTTATTCACTGCAGTTGATAGTGGGGAGGTTTGCCCTTGGCGGTTCTAACTGCTCCTCACAAGTTGTAATTCCCTCTCACATTGCCTCAAATCGAACCAACTACCTCTGCGACGTACGGAGGTCGAGATATGCCTTGAGCTGAGCTCCTAGCTTGACGACGCATACAAGTCGGGAACCTCTGCAACGTACAGAGGTCGAGATATGCCCCGAGCTGAGTTCCTAGCTCGACAGCGCATGCAAATCGGGATGCACCTAGCTGGTACACAGGAAGTTCCCGAACAAGTCGGATAAATAGTGGGTTCCCAGAATGGACTGGGCCTATGATTGTAAGCTAATTGGGCTGGTATTAACACTAATCTTCGTAGTGACCATTCCCATTGCTAGTTGCTTTAAACTTGGCATTGCTTCCGTCGAATAAAAAAAAGAAAAGAAAAACTCGTCATTGCTCAAAGTTCATTTGACAATACACAAAAGGAAAAAGTTCATTTGAGACTTGTTCTTTTTACTTGATTTCACATTCTATTTTTTCTTTTTTTCATTTTAACAAAGGTAAGATTTATTTTGTTACATTGATGATAAACAAACCAAATACAATAGATAAGACCAAAAAAAAGAAAGCCAAGCTTTATTCTATGTACATGTTCAATCGCATCTGAGTTATAGCCATTCCCAAATCCAGAAGCAAACAGAACAAACCGAGCTTCTTTATTCAAGAAAGATTCTTTAAAGCGAGAGAAGAATGAAACTGAACATCGCTCAACTCCTCCACGAATTTGGTTGCCCGAGACAAAATTTCCTCCGGCGTTAGACATGATTCTCAAAAACCCAAGTATTCCGAGCTATCAACAGCTGCAAAAGAAGATAGGCAACTTGAGCCATCATCTTCAACTTTTTTTCTTTTTTTGTTTATGTATTATCATCTTCGACTTTTTTATTATATTTATATTTTTAAATAATGTAACTATAAAGTTGAAAAAAAAAAAAGCGTGCTTAGATGGACTAAAGGGCTGAAGCCCATCTTTCTTGTGATATTTAATCCCTGTATACAATTTGAAAATTTTCTCTAAATACCAACTTCCATTCCTAACCGCCAACTCCTTCCCGCGATGTCACATTCAACAGAACAGCCACTTTCTCTCCTTCGCTCCCTAATCCAAGCTAGAAGGTTCGCTCTTCTCTCTCTCTCTCTCAGTCTCTCTCTCTCTGTAACATAGCATTTTGCGATTCCTTCTCCCAGTTTCGGCGACTCAACACTTCGATTCCTCGGATCTCTTTTGGTCTCCAAGGACGTGAAATCGCTGATCGAAGTCCGTTCCGGAGTCACGCAACTCCTCAGATCTGAGTGCATATCCGTTCTCCTTTCTATCTCCGACAAAACCGTTCGCGAGAAGCTTATCGTCCTGGAATTCTTCGTCCGTGCATTTGCACTCGTCGCCGATCATGAGGTACTTTCTCCTTCTGCTTCTGATTTCCAGGACAGTCATTCACACTTTGGATGATTCAGAATTCTGCTTCATTTTTTGCGTGTTTATTTCATTTTCATAATTTCATTTAATCTTCTAGTGCTGAAGTATTACTAGCGAGCGATGATGTGCTTATTCAACATTTTTTTTTAATTATGTTTTTCTCTGAAGAGTTGCTTGGCCTTGAGGTACGAAGCTTTAGTTATGAGACAAATGAAGTCCTCGAATTATCAATGGCTTCGAGTTTCGCCTTTGGAATGGTTGCGTTTTGTGGAGGATGCACTGAATAATGGTTTTCATTCTGTTGCAGAAAAGGTATATAAATAAAGAGTGTGTGCGCGCGTTTGTGTGAAATGTATAATTAATTAATTATGATATGAAAACTGCAATTTGAAGGATGATAAAATAAGTAGATATGAACCTAACAAGACATAGTTTCTTGTCCAAAAAAAAAGAGAACAGAATTTGAAACTGATGTAGCGGAATGTTAATAAGCACCATTTTTGGAGTGGATTTGACAGTGTTTTGACTTTTGAGTTGTGAATAACTGAATTGTGATGAAAATGTTGTGTAGAAGCAGCAATTCAATCATACTCTGGATTTTATTTCAGTAGTGGCTAGCTTCTTTATGGCGATGCATTGGCTAAATTTTAGCTGTTGTGTTCATTTTTTTCTTTCGGTAATTGAAAACTTTTAGGATTGAAATCTGAATCAATTGTGTGCTTCATCACTCTTGATCTGGCAATTAGGCATGTGAAAATGCATTGTCATATCTCAGGAATAATGATGTTCTAAAGCCTGGAACGGACGCATTTACTGAAAATCTGAATGCTGTTAGCGAGATTACAAGGCTTAGAAACCGTGCAATGACATTGGTAGCTTCCCGATCTGGTATCTCCTTTTCTTTCTCATTCTAAACTCCTTGATTAATGCAAATGTGAATGCTGCAAGCAGATTTCATTTCAAATCATTTTGGATTATGTTATTAAAAAATATAAGTAACCCCTGTATTCTTTCAATAAGAATTTTTGCATGTCACCTTTTTTATTAAAAGAATTACTATTATTATATTTTACCCCATGAATGGCTTTGTACTTTCAAAATATTCACTTGTTCTTTACAAATTTCTCTCATCTTTAGTTCAGGTGCAAGCAGCAGAGTACCTTAGAAGGAAAACAACAGAGCAGAAAATGTCAGGTTTATCATTCAAAGGAAAACGATGTCTAGCAACCACTGCGTTCAGAAATGGAATTAAAAGACAGAACGTGCGAAGGTTGAACCAACACCAAAGCCTCCTGAAGATCAATAATGAATTAGATGGATCACATCTAAATTTGAGGTGAAATCAATACCTGATTGCAGATTACTTTTTAGTGAACTTATTCATTGTGCAAGCATGTCATGCTCTTAAAAAATTGGCCGTATTGATTATAGTTTAAACCTTTTTTTGATTTGGTTTTACACGCTGAAAGATATGTAACAACTAACAAGAAGTAAATAACACACGTTTTTCTGATATTATATTATACACACCATCTTGGCCATGATTTATCATTTTTTCTTCCAATAGTGCAATTGAATGATCTAATTATTGATATGTAATTTTCCATGACTATCTATAATTTTATTAAGAGCAATGCTACATGACCAACAAAAGTTATCATTTTTGCCAACACTCTAAACACTAAGTATTAAAAAAATCTGGGTATAATCCTTACAGTTAATACATCATTGACACAACATAATTTCTTTTAGTGCTAAGCTGTCACATAGCATCATCGAATTACTTGTGCACTTTTTACTTGAATAACAACATGATTATGAGATGCAAGTCTTATAAGATGGCTAAAAATGATGCAACCATGCACAATGTATGAGTTAGGCTAAAATGAATTAGTATAAGTCTGACAGACTAACACTGAGTTAAAGAACTACTAGTCAAATAAAACTACTATTTTTAGGAAGTCGTGTTTAGGCACTTAGTGGTTGATATCCTTGTGTTTAGGAATTGATTTTTATGATTTATTTTGTTTTCTGTTGCTCTCCATTGGACAGTATTTTTTTATATGAAATAGGAAATCAGAATTACTTTTCTTAGTGTGTGAGGTTGGGATACAAAGCTCTACAATCCTTCTTGGTCCAGATCTCTGACACCTCAGTAGTGGGAGCATACTTGCTAGGATTCCGAGTTAGCGGTGTAGTGGGTTTTAGAGAATTGACTGGTGATGGGGATAGGCTTTTGAATATGAATTAAAGAGAAGATGAGAGAAGATTTTTCATTTGAATTATCTCCTAAGGATGGAATGAATATATATACAAGTGGTGTAAGACCGAGCTTTATATATATAATATAGTTGCCAAGTTTGATACAACAACAGTAGAAAGCTTTTAAACCATAACTGAATGTAACTGAAAGCCAAACCACTACCAAATGCTAAAAATAGGAAAACTTCCTGTAGAGAAGTGTGTAGAACAAAAGTAACAGAAACGGTTATTTCTGTTACTTTCTATTATCTCTCCCTTTGATTAGTTAGGTCTCTGTTTAGCTCATAACCAACTAATCCCGCTTACTATAAATTCATGTTTCCTCTTGTATTTTGGTAACTCAATTCATTCTAATAGAATACACAAATATCATTCAGACTATCTCTTTTCACTCAATGTTCTCTTGGTGCACAAGATTGAAGTGTATTTATTGGCATTCATCCTTTTCTGCATAATTCTGCAGAACTATCATCATCTTTACACTTCCTAACTGCCCTTAATAAGGGCAGTGCTCATGATGAGGTATCAGGAATGTACTCGAATAATTATGTTTAGTTGGATTAATATGGAGCAAGAATTAGATCATAGTAGAAAGTGAGTCAAATCTTGTCTCTCTGAGATAATCCCTTTACTAATGGGATTTATGGGACTAGAATCCAGTTTTGTTAATATTACATCAAAATTAATTAAGAAAATCAGAGAGTTAAGTTCTAAACAATAACTCTAATCCAAAATACTGGAAGTGTTTTAGTTGAAAACAGGACATATGTAGATGGGTAGATACAATTTTAACTAACGTGCAAACCTAATAATATTGACAAATAAACTTCACATTATTCTTTACAGTAATCAAATAATCATGCGCTGGTTTACCTTTTATATTTTACATGTTGTTTTATGACTTAGAGTTTAGTATATACTGTTTGACTTTTGAGTATAAGCTAATTGAATTGCTAAATACTTGAATATACTAATAATTATTTCTTCCATTATTAAAACGTTTAATTTAATTATTTAAGACTTTAAATTTTCACTCGTTTTGCGTCAAGTCCTGGAGGAGATAGTATGGAGGTCCTACAGATCGCGATCATGTGCCTTGTAATTATTAGTGTTTTAAAATATGCTTTGCAGGTTGGTCATAGAAAAACAAAACATGTTGAAAATAGATGGTACTCACCACATTGGGGACTGAAATCCATATGCACAAGCCATTGAAATTGAATTTCAGGACAGTTGTGCCTCTCACATATCAAGTAAATTTTCTGTCTCTATGTTGCCTCATTTGTCAAACTGCTCTTCCCATTTTCTCTCCCTCGGCTTATTACACTCGGTCAGATTTGGAGGTCTTAGGTTCAACTCTAATTATCAAGGTAGAGAAAATTAAAGAGTAAATTAAATATATGAAACATAAAATCGTACAATCATTTGATTAATAGAAATTCTAAAGATCAACTTCCTCTAAAATTGTTAATTGTTTAAAGCAAAAATAACGTTCTAATTACTATTCTTTAAATTGAGAGAATGGAATATATAAGTAATAAAAATTATAAATTATTTTACTTTAATTAATTGATTTATTTAGAATATTAATATCCACGAATTTTAAGAGTTAAATCAAAATTCTAGTTGGCGTGACAATGTTAGTTTGGCTAATCACTTTCACCTTTTAACATATATTACTATTGTTTTGATATGCGGTGGAATAGGAGACAACATTATACACGTTTAACTTCATATAAGCGAATCATTCGTCTTAAATCAACTGAACTATTTGACATACACTGGCTATTTTAAAAGAAGACATTAGCACCATAAATCAACTTTGTTGAGCTAGCTCATGGCACGTTTCCATAAAGTCTAAAACGTTATTTTTGCGTGCCAATCTTATTTTACTAGACCTAGTCCCATTCTTCTAGATTTAGAAGACCACGTTCATGTATGTCCAGAACCGAATCTTCGTTCCATGTCGCCAAGGCAATGGAGGAAATCATAAATATTGGAGGAATAAAAGAAAAAAATATATTAATGAATAGAAAAAACAATGAGAAAATAAGATTGCACTCAATATTAGAGGAAAAAGGATATAGGTATGTAAAATATATATACTTGTGGAGTTGTGGTATGTACCGAATTAATTGAACACAACAAAGGGAATTGAGCATTCCTCCCTCGTAAGAGAAGATTTGTAGAGTAGTGGAATCATGTGAAGTGCATTTAATGCAAAGAAGTAGAATAGGCCTTAGGGTTTCAATCTCTTGTGAAATAAGTTTTCTTTTAAATAATATATCCATATATATATAGAGGCTTTCAGTCTCGATAACATGCATTAATCAAACAGCTAGGCTTCTTATTTATAATAATATAATGAACCAGTGATCATAACTCATAAGTATTATCTGCAAACTGCAGTATTATGCAAGAGCATTGCAATAACATGACCATGCATGATTTGCAATAATATTCTGTTGCTTCTACTGTGAGTTTACAACTCATCCCTTTGGTTCCACTGAACATGATGAATTTTATATTAATTTTATTAACATGTATAGTGATATTTATATATAACTACTTTTTAGTCTCTATATATAGTAACTATTTCCTTTTCTTTATAGATAGTTATATAGATTTTAGATTTAGAGAACAGTTTCAGCATTTTCAAATTTCATAATTACATAATTACATAATTTCAAGATAAATTCTTAAGCAAGAAGAGGAGCAGGAGATACACAAAAAGAGTGTGCTTAGTTTTTGAGCGGGTGTGTTTCCATTTGAAAGTCCGAGCCAACAAACATTCACGTTGAACTCTTCTCTCCAGGGTAGTCTCGGTCTAAGTTAGGGTTTCAATTAAGTTTTCTGCTTCACAAAGGCCTATAGAGACTGAACTATACTAATTAATTATTTTCTTAATACACTCCATGTGTCCATGATTAATATATAGCTCTATCATAACTCACTATTATTTAGAGTACTTCGCATATACATTAAATGTACGACCAGTATAAAATATGTTTTTTTTTTTAGTTAATGCATGTATGGATGGAATGATACATATTTTTTCTTTAATTAATTAATGATTTAGAATATAACTTTTAAATATAATAATAAAATAATGTTGAGAAAGTTGAATTCTTAAATACTAGAATATAAGCTATAGTATGAGAATATTTTTTATATTCAACAAAAAAGACTGATTATTATATGGAATAATAATAATAATAATAATAATAATAATAATAATACAGTTAATAATTAACTGATAATACCTACATATATTATGATATAAATTTTAATTTTGAGATGATATAAGTAATTTTGTCAAATACTTTTTTATAATAATATAATACTATATTTTAAAGAAAAGTGCTACGAATCAATATTAATGAATAATTAAGGAGTCAATCACTGAATTATTATTTAAAATTTATATAAGTTATCATCTATAATTTAAATATTTAATAATAAGTTATTATCTAAAATTTATATGAATTATTATCGATATCTTATATTATATATATATTTGTATTTATTGTCATAATATATTTGTTTTTTAGTATTTTTTTTAAAAGAAAATACGAATTAGAAATTATATATGTGTAGAAGAGAATAGAAAATTTAAGAGTCAAAATGTGTACGTGAAAACTACACAACTGCATGGATTGCCAACCTATCACGCGCCTTGGGCAGTGTTTGACCACCGCCTAGCAACTTAATTATTTATATGATCCTATTGAATTCCTAATTTGCCCTTCACTCTTTGACTTTATTGCTCCCTTAATACCTTGTAAATGCCTCCAATATCGTGGGCTAAACTTGTAATTTCAACATGTGAACCACATTTTTATAAGTGATCTTCATGGGAATAAGTGGTTTCTATATATTTCTTCTTAGTACATCAACCCAATATTTATATTTATTAACAAATAAATTCATGCTTTCACAAGAAGTGCATGTGCATCTATGCTACACACTAGGCAGCGCAAAGCAACTTTAAATCTCACCGTCCCTTATATTATAAATAAGGGATTTTAAGTTCAATCTCTTAATAAGTTCTTAAATACCAAGCTTATTAATTATTACTCTCCATATATATATACACATCACATGACACATCAAATAACAAAAGAACAATCTTTGTTTCCACTGATTGATTATTATTCGAAATGGGGGGTTCCTCACCTTGTGCTTCTTGCAAATTGTTGAGGCGGCGTTGCACCAAAGAATGCATCTTTGCTCCTTATTTCCCTTCTGATGACCCTCGCAAGTTTGCCATTGTTCACAAGGTCTTTGGCGCTAGCAATGTCAGCAAAATGCTCCAGGTACCTCTCTCCTTTTAATTTGTTTAATTTTCATCCATCAAATCTTTTAGATATTAAGTTAACAATTAGCTAGTTATTTATCGCCAATATTTCAAATTAATTGTTGAATATGTCTAAAGTTTAGTATATAGATATGTATCATCAAAAAATAATTATATCCAAGGTCTCGTTTAGTAATTATTATAAGGCAAGTACTAAGACAGTAGGAAAAGAGAAAAATTGTCTTCATTCCCCATATATATAGAAAATTTGCCAATTATTAGTTGAAATTTGTCTATATATGTTCTATATTGCAATTATTTATTATTATTTGATGTATGTAATATATATGTATATATAGGAGCTTCCAATTCATCAAAGAGGAGATGCTGTAAGCAGTTTAGTTTATGAGGCAAATGCAAGAGTGAGAGACCCTGTTTATGGTTGTGTTGGAGCAATATCATACCTTCAAAATCAAGTCACACAATTGCAAATGCAACTTGCAGTGGCTCAGGCAGAGATTCTAAGCATCCAGATGCAGCCGGAGCCTAGTAATAATAATAATAATACTACCTTATTACCAAATCAATTATTATTAGATCAAGATGATAATGAAAAGTTTCTCCTCCTATCAGCATCATCAGCTGAAAACAATAACAACTATGAGTTTCTTCCCCAATATCTTAGCAGCTTTGCTTCATCTTCTTCTTCATCTTCAAATGTATTCCAAGACTCTGAGCCTCTTAAGCGAGAGTCTTTTTGTTAAGTTTATCAATGAATTTTATTATTTCGGTTCATCAAACTTTTATTACTATTACTATTACTATTATTATTATTATTATTATTATTATTATATGGGTCTTCTGATGAGAATATACCTTTTGTCTTGTATAAGAACATGGCTTTTTTTTTTTATCAAGACAAGATGTTAATAACTACTAGCTAGAGAGACACGTATAGAGAAATGAGGCCTAGAAAGAAATAGAAATGAGTTTTTTTTTTTTAAATAAAATAAAAAATGGTAGAAAAGGTAAGAGCGAGGTTCACATACACTACTGTTTTAATTTACATTTTCTCGTTTGAGAAAAAAAAAATTAAAAAGGGGGAAAAACTTTGGTAAGCATAATTTTAATTATGCAATAGATAATTTTTTTTCTATAAAATACTTTTTTATTTGTTTTGATCCTTATAATTTTTTTTAGTCCAATAAATTTTTTAAAAGAAATATATGTTAGTTAGTACCATAAGTTTACTTTCTTAAGTGTTAATGTGACAAGACATCAAACTAAAATAACGATTTTTAAATTTTATTGGGCTAGAGTTAAAAGAAAAGTTTTGCAGCAATTAAAAATTTATTTAAGTGTATATATGATTTAGAAAGATTGAAAGAATTAATGTAATATTCTTTAGTGATTATCATGTGCAAAAAATATTAATTTATTATAACATAGATCAAGAACATGGAAGTTTTAATGACAGGGAAAGAGAAGGCAAAAGAAAATGATAAAATAGAAGAATGAGGATGTACGGGTCAAATTCTGCATGTGAGATTTGGCTTACAACACAGTTGAGGATAATTATATTATATTATATTTACAATAATAAGGGTGGATTTGGTAAAATTTTTTTATCAAGTGCTCCTACTTTTTGAGAGTATGAGCCATTTTTTTGCGTTTGGTAATTCGAAAAGCCAATGAGCTTTTGCTCCTGGTTTTTGAGAGCCGGAGTGCTTTCGAGAGCACTTGCGGAGTAGCTTTTTAGAGCTGACTCTGGCTTTTCAAAATGAAAATGACATATTAACATTAAATTTTAATAAAAAATCATTTTTTACCAAACTCTATGTGTAACTCCTGCTTGAGAGTTCATTTTGATATGTTTTACCAAACGACTATACGATGGCTCTCCGAGAACTGCTTTTTGAGAACACAAAGAGCTCAACCACTTTTTGAGAGTCACAACATTACCAATCCGGCCTAAATTTTGTTCCTTGTCTTATTTTACACAAATGTTCTTTCATTCAACCCTACTTGAAATCATCATATTCACATTGATGCATACATAGTAAATATACACCTTTTCTGAAGGTAATTTTGAGTGACAAGTAGAGTGAGTTATATATAATCATGGGGTGAACATGAGTTAATCACATCTAAATCACATTCTTTGTTACCAAAAATCAATATTATTCTACTTCATAGAAAAATTTAGCTTGTACACCAAAAAAAAGTTATAATGGTATAATTCATCATAAATATACTCTAATTAATAAATAATTTTATTTAATAATATAACAATGAATTATTTAAAAGTACAGAAAATTTATACGCAAAAACATATAATTTAAATTTAAACCACTAGAGAGACAAATTCAGGAGTGCTACACGACATGACTAACATAATTACTTTTTGTTAGTTAGCAATTATAATATTTTTTGTTGATGATGTAAAAAGAAAAAAAATTCAAATATACTATTAAAGTGTTTGTATTGAGTAAAATTATTGACTAATATAAATAAAATTATAGATTATTAAATATTTTCATTTTTTCTATTTCAAAAATAAAATTTAATTTACAAATCAAATTAATTTTAATTTTTGGAAGGGATAACTACTCTTTTGATCACAAAAATTTGGGGTCAAAATCAAATTGATCCCAAACCTTTTTTCTTTATCAAAATAGTCACAATAATTTTAATTTATTTTAAAACCACCAAAATATATATTTCTGGACCAAAATACTCCTTCATTAATATATATATATATAAAAGATCAAAACTTTAAAATAAATAAAAAAACATATACAACACGTGTGCTGTGATAATACATACATAAATTCATCAAATTAAAATTTAAAAGTAAAAGCCATCGAAACAAAAATAAAATATATCATGAACAAATTAAACACAACCAAATTAAAGATGGTGACTTCCAATCTTGATGCAGCAGTGAAGCTTCATCATCGCTCTCTGATGTTTCACTTCTTTTTATTAGAATTTCAAAGCAAAGAACCAACTTCACGTTGCTATTCGAGGGTTGCTGGTATTATTGGAAGAATGGAAACCAATAATGTACTCACAGAGTTGTTGCCCCTGATTCTCTATTATGCCTAACTTTACCAAATGCTTTTTGAAAAATTTTCTAATATAAAATAAAATAAAATTTTATTTTTAAAAATAACTTAACAAGATATTAAATACAAAAATTCAACTTTTTTTTGGAAGCTGCTCATATTCGCCATATTAATTGGCTAATTTTATGGTTTTTCTATTTTTAACCACTTAAAGTGGCGAACTTTATAATTTTAGCCATTTAAAATGGCGAACTTCATGTAAATTTATGCCATTTGGGTTCTATGAAAAAGATGTGGACTAATTTGACAATAACAACATCATTTCCTCACCAATTGGGACATATAAAAATTATCTCATAACCAAACTATATGACAAAAATCTAATGAATTTATATTCAACCATTAATAAAAAAAAAAGTCATGATTTTACTGCAAACAATTTCACACCTTCCACATTTTTCATGATCCATGCATTACATTCCCAATTTAATTATCATGGTCCATGCATTACATTCTCAATTTAATTATCATGACTTTTTTTCTTATTAGTGGTTGAATATAGGTTCGCTAGATTTTCATCGTATGGTTTGATTATGAGATGATTTTTACGTATCCCAATTGGTGAAGAAATGATATTGTTATTGTAAAATTGGTCCACATCTTTTTCATAGGACCCAAATGGCATAAGTTTGCATGAAATTCGCCACTTTAAATGACTAAAATCACAAAGTTCGACACTTTAAGTGGCTAAAACCATGAAGTTCGCCACTTTAAGTGACTAAAAATAGGAAAACCATGAAATTAGCCAATTAATATGGCGAACATGAGCAGCTTCCAAAAAAAAATTGAATTTATGTATTTAATGTCTTGTTAATTTATTTTTGGAAATAAAATTTTATTTTATTTTATATTAGAAAATTTTCCAATGCTTTTCTTTTCCTGTTTTTAATTTCTTTTGATATTCTTATTTCTCTTAGTTAAGAGAATCTTGGGAGCTCTTCATTTTCTTTCCTATCTAACCCGTTTGTGGGCATCACCTTTTCCCTTCTATAATTAATCAAATTTAATGTCTTGGAAAAAAATTAAACCCTTTCTGAAGTAAAATCAACCATTGAAGCTTCAAAAATGTCAACATTACAGTAGTAAAATAACAAATTAAACACAGCAACGGAGAAGCACCGCCTTACGACTGCAGCAACCGCGACGAGAACACGGAGGCGGCGGCTATGATAAGAGGTGGAGAACAGATGCCTGTGAAAAAGAACAATGACGGCTAGCACCGAACAGAACAACAGCAACAAGTAGGCGATGGTGACCGGCGGAGACGAACCAGCGACGATCCAGTACATCCAGCGACAAATCGGCGATGAGCTTTCACGAAGGAGAATGGAGACGAAGCGGGACGATCTATGGGTTGGGGATTTCTAATTTCTTTGTTTTTGTTGTTGTAAATATATTAAATATGTTTTTTTTATGTTAAATATAAAAAATATGAATTATCCTTTAACAAAATAATAATTAACTAATAATAATACAATTATTCTTGGTGACCAAGTGGTTTTAACAACCAAGTGGTTGGCCATTCATGTTTGTTCACGTGCCTCATCAGCCTTATTATAACTGATATATTTTTTAGGCGCGAATTTCAGGTTTTAGTTTTTTATTCGTTATTCGTTTCTCATTCTCATTCTTCTTTTCCTTTTCAAACGCTCTCAATTTTCAGTTTAGATTTCAATTGGAGCTTCCAGATTTGGTGATTGTTCGTCGATCTTTCAACGCAGACGACTTTGTTTTTCTTCTCGTTTCTATCATCTGCGTCGTTTTCTCCAATTTTTCGTGAGGTAAGTTCGATTCTGATCTTTTGAACGTTCTTGCATTTGATTTTCGTTTTCCTCTTTTTCATCTGTTATTAGATTTCTCCAATTTTTAGATTTTCGTTTTGATTTTCGTTTTTTTGTTATTGACGCATTTTTTTGTTTGATTTGATTTTTGATTTTTGTGGTTTAGGTTGTGATAGGATGGAAGCTGGTAGTTTAGATCCATTACTAGAAGTGGATTCAGATCGTTCACACGAATCAGAGAACACAGAGCAGGTTTTACGTGTTTTTTGAATGAGTTTAACGTTTTATAACTGTTCTGCTGTGTTTGCTTG
>JASCZI010181247.1:168245-178931 GCA_036250425.1 Stylosanthes scabra | reverse complement strand
CAGTTGGATTCTTAATTAAATTGGCCACTTGATATGTTGGCTTGTGTGTTTAATCTAATTTTCTAGCTAATATTAGGTGTGTTATTGTAGATTTCAAACTTGTGTGTGAATTTTCCCCAAATGTCTCTCCAACACATTCAAAATTTGGCATGTTCTATTTAACTCCGTTCAAAAGTTAGATTATGTTTGATGAAGTTTGGATATCTTTTGTTTTGAATCTTCTACCTTCTATTTGAAATATCTTGACATGTTAATCCCTTTATGAAGGTTAGATCATATTCTCTAGTAATTACCTCCACATTTTTTGTTTGATGCACAAAGCTATTTTGTTTACTTAATTAATAATCTTAATAATCTATCAATTTGCACATTGAGCAAAAAGTTTTCTTCTTCCTAACTGTAAAGTGTGTTCAGTTAATAAGTTATTGGAGTAGTGGCATATGGGAAAAACCTAAGCAATGTAATTTTTCATGCATAATTATGATACTCAATTTTTGTCTTACTAATTTGTAGGTTTGTTTGTTAAGTCAGGAAAGACCAATTGAAAGGGGGAACAATGCATGAGAAGTATTCACAATGGCAGCAACAAGAAGCATTCACAATGGTATCCTCCGAAACCATTCCCTCTATTTCTCCACTTCTTGTTACCGGAAACAGATTTCCCTTGCTAGTCTCTTCCAAAGGTACGGTTTTCCCTCTTCCCAAATTCCACACTTCATCTCCAAGAACTCTTTTCTCTTAGATTCCAATATACCTGTAATCGAGGAATCACTTGCCACTCTCTTCTCCTTTCGAATTCCTCAAAATGCCCTGGTCTCCTTAATTCGCAAGTGCCCCGCTGTGCTGGAACCCAAGTTCCTCCAAAACTGGGAGCAGGAATTGTCAAAGCTCAAGGCCATGAACCCTTCCTCGTCCATGATTGTGAACTTCTTGGAGTGTTCTAGAAGATTCCAGTTGGACCCGGTTGAGGCTTGCAAGAAAGTTGAGACGTTGAAGGGTTCAGGATTTTCCGATGATTTAGTGTCGAAGATTTTGGAGGGTTTTCCGAGTGTGATTGCAGTAAGTAAGAGCGATATTGCTTCTGTGATTGAGTTTCTAGTGGAATATGGGATTCCTAGGGAGGTGGTTGATCGAGTTGTGCGGTTGTACCCTAGGGTTTTGGGAATCGGGGTTGAGCAGAGGTTGAAGCCCTTGATTCGTGAATTGAAGGAATTAGGATTTTCTGTGCACGAAATTAGGAGTGAGGTAATTAGGGTGCCAAGGATTCTGGGAATGGAGATTGGAGAATTTTCGCAGTGCTTGCGGTTGCTAGAGGGTTTGAAGTGTAGGGAAGCCATTAAAGAGAGAATTTTTCAAGAGGGTTTGCTGAGGGCTTGTTTTGAAGTGAAGTTAAGAGTGGATTGCTTGTGCGGTCAAGGTTTGATTCGAAGTGATGCTTTGAAGTTGTTGTGGAAGGAGCCGAGGTTGATAACCTATGATGTAGAGTCGATTAAGAAGAAGATTAGATTTTTGGTGCAGAGAATGAATTATAGTATTGATTGTTTGCTTCATGTTCCTGAGTACTTGGGTGTGAACTTTGAGAAGCAGATTGTTCCTAGGTACAATGTGATGGAGTACTTGAAAGCGAAAGGCGCAATTGGTTTCGAGGTTGGACTAAAAGACATGGTAAAACCAAGTAGGCTTAGGTTTTACAATCTTTATGTCAAGCCCTATCCAAAGTGTGAAAAGATTTATGAGCGATTTTCTGGAACCACCATAGTTAAAAGTAAGCATCCACCTGGTCTATGGAAACTCTTTAAACCCTACAAGTTCCCAACAACCGATGAAGATGCGAAGAATTTGAAGTCATTCATGGATTCATTGGTATAGTGGTTTGATCTAATCCCCGTTAGTTCATGGATGCATCTAATGGTTGTTCTGAGTTTTGGATCAAACCAGACGAATCTTGAAATACTGGCTTTTCAAAACATTGTTCTCAATTGCTCTTAAATCTTTGGGTCACCATTATCAATTGTACTTCAGCTTATTGAGTTTTATGACCTTTGCATTCCTAAAAAAATTGAGTTTTCTGGAGTACTGACTTCCACCACATGAATGACTTTGTACCCTTTATCTAGGATTGCCATTATTTTTCCTTGGTTGAAATTGAATGAATGGGTCATGACTCATGACTCATGAGAATCCTTGCCTCTATTTTCTCTCTGGTCAATTCATGCAGAACTAGGCCATCCTTTCCTTGGCACCTTAGCTCACAATATTTATTTAGTTTGCAACAAGCTTCTTGTAAATTTGCATCATAGAAACAATTATAGTAATAAACTCATGCCAAGGACTCAATTTAGCATGTTGCTAACTACATGATTATTCTTTAGTAGTTAGTTTAGATGTCCGCATTTCTCTTTTTAATTGCTATTTAATTTGATGCTAAAACTGTTTTGAAATACATTTTACTTGGTACTTGGCAGATCACTATGTTAGGTGCTAATGCCTTATTACAGTTTAAGTTTTAGAATTTAAGATTTACAATGTAATACTTAGTCTTTAGAGTAGTGGCTAAAAGGAAAATAACAAGTGGTCATGTTAATACTGAGTTACTCACATATGTAATTGGGTGATTGCTATGGTGAAGAGGAGTAAAGGTGAAAAGAAGAAGATTTTGATGGATGAATGATTGAATGTGAATGATGTAAAATATATTTATTTTATTTTTATTAATTTTTAAAATAAAAGTAACACTTCTCTTCACCATATGCATGTAAACTCCTTTCCATGGTAGAATTATTATCCATGTAACTGGCCCTAATAATATTGTAGGTAGTATGGTAGGACCTATAATCTGGTGAGTGGACCCTCCATTTGTGGTAGAGGTAAAAGGAAAATAATAATTGTTGTACTTGGAATCATGACATCACCATTTTATGTTTGTTACAATTATTGGTTCTTGTTTTAGCCATTTTGCTACCTTGACTTCGCATATGTGTTTTCTTGCTTCTTCTTTTTCTTCTTATTATTATTACAACTATATTCTTTTCTTCTTCATAGGTCATAATATACAAAACTGATATAGCGACACTTTTTGAAACGACAGAAACTGATGCTTCAAAAGGATATTAGAGAA
This sequence comes from Stylosanthes scabra, assembly GCA_036250425.1. Taxonomy (NCBI): domain Eukaryota; kingdom Viridiplantae; phylum Streptophyta; class Magnoliopsida; order Fabales; family Fabaceae; genus Stylosanthes; species Stylosanthes scabra. Next base: position 175,813 of record JASCZI010181247.1, on the reverse strand, counting down.
GGTTTTCATGTAAGATGTAGCATTGTATTTTATTCATACATCGATCTTCCATTCTTCTTTTAGCGTTGGAATTTACAATAAAATATGCTGAAGGATAAAATTGAGGAGAGAATGATAAAAACTTACATGTATTTATTTTTATGTAAAATTAATAGTTTAAAAGAATTAATATATAATGTGCATATTCATAAAAATATATATATACACATGATGCACAAGCGGAAATTTAATTACAAATTCATTTCTTTTGTACATTAGTACTTATTGCTGTTAAGCTAGTATTTTTTTTTTTTTTTGGGTGACCATAAAGAACTAACAAGGCCATCCCATGTGATTGATTGTCAGCAGCAATAACAGAAGTCACATTAAGGAGCTCAGATCCGTGGAAGATTAATCCTCGACCTGTCGAATTAGAATATACGATGGCAACAAAAAAAAGAACATTTGCCTTTCTTTGGATTAAAACAAATTCTACAATCCAATTCCACTCGGCTACTTCCAAGACCTTCAAAGTTCAAAATGTGATCTCTATCTGGAGCTTTGTCACAAGTTTCCAGAGACCTAATAGAAAGGAAGGCTGGCAAGCAATCTGTTTCACATATTATATCCCGAATATCACATTCCCAGGCCAAACTGAAAAAATCTCATAACGAGTGACTGTGGCATATGGAAAGAAACTATTACAGCCTTTGATCCAATTGCCAAAGCTATCTCTAATAATGCTACCGAAACCAGCAAGATGTTGATTTTCAATGGCACTGGGATCACAATTGACTTTGACTCCAAAACCATTTGGAGGAGTCCAGTCTCTATTCAGAGAAGTCGGAGCAATTAATTTGCTTTGCATGTCAAATTGGGTAGTAATAGGGTAAAAAAAAATTAGAATACAAATATGATTTAAATTAAGGGGATTTAATTTTTGCAAATAAAATTAACTTATTAGTCCGCTTAAACAAGTATAAATGTGAAAAGTTCGCAACTCAATAATCAACAATAAATTTTTAAATGAAATTTAAATTTATGGTGGATTATACTATGAAAAAAAAATACAAATAAAATTAGAAATTTAAACCTACCCGACTCTACTTATTTTTACTCGTGCTCGTTCTTTCTCTTTTATCCGATCCTAAGACTCCTGAGAGTTCCACGTGGCAATGATCCATGAGAACCCAAGAGTGGGTCTATTTTGAGAAGAAAAAGAAGATATTGTGAATCTGCCACAATTGTCGGGTCCGAAAATTAGAAGACGCGTGTCCTGAAAAAAGAGTTAAGGGTGTACCCTACAATACAGAAACAAAGCAGTTGTGATTTGTGAAGCATTGCCATTGGCTCTTTCTTAAGCTGAACTAATTAACATTTTTCAATTAATGTTGTGAAAACTACCTTGTGACATGACATTGATTTCCGATTAACAATATTCTTTTAATTCTTTTTTAATTTTTATGCCACAAATAAAATAAATAAATAAAATTCTTCTTTAATGGTAAAAGTATAATTTGGTCTATGATAAACATAATAGCTATCTACCATATAAAAAATATAACGCTTTATTGGGAATAAAAAATTAGTGATAGAAATTAAATATGAGCCACATATTTAAAATATTTTATCTGAATTTATCATGAACTTGATCCATGATAAACATTTCCTTACTAACAAAAAATAACTAGTTTTTCCGTTTATGTAATAAGTAAAACCCTTAAAAAGAAACGGAGAAGGAAGAGTGTGTTTGGTTTCAGAAAACATTTTCTATTTTCATTTTCTGTTTTCAATTTTTAAAAATTATTTTCATTTTCAGATTTTCAAAATTTTGGAAACATGTTTGGTTTATTTTCATATTTTCTGTTTTCAAAAACTGAAAATAAAGAAAATATGTTTGGTTTGAAAATGCTAAATATGTAATTTTAATTTAAACAATTTAATTTAAAATAATTTAAATATATAATTAATTGATTATATTTTATAACAAGATTAATATTTTTAGTGAGTGTTTATTTTAAATTAAAAATTGTTTTTCTTAGTTTAAAATTTTACGAATATTGTGTATAAAAATAATATTATCAAGCATTATGAAGTAAACTTAAATATTATAATGAGAGTATCAATAAATAAAAATTATTTATGTATTATTTATCAACATTTATAGTGTACAAATAATAGAAAAAAACTAACCATAAATGTCATTAATTAGGCTCCAATAAACCGTATCCTCAATACAAACCGACTCAAGTTGGTCATTGATAAGTTATTCATTTAATTTACTGTATAATCAATAAATTTTAGAGAAAAAAAGAAAAATAAATAATAAATAAAGACAATAAATTATATAAATAGATCTTCAAATTAATTTTGCTACATATAATTACAATATAGTAATATCATTTTTGGTGGCGATAGTATAATGATTTTTATTATACTTTAGTCAATTAATTTTTTATTCTATATATTATAAACGATAAATAAGTAATAAAATTTGAAATTTTTATCCTTAATAACTTACTATTTATGATAACTAGCGAATTAAAAATGATGGAAATGAAAATTTCGTTATTAATAATTTTTTTTGTTAATAAAAATAACTTACTATTTATTTATGATTTATTAAAATTATACATATATTTTTTTATTTTTTATTCGGTTGAGAAAGTAAAGTGTGGACTGTGGTGTGTGTGGTATGTGGAGGACATAATTTCTTTTTAAAAAATAATTAAAACCTTGGGGATGTGCATGATAAAAGAAGCTATCGGCAGACGGCAAGTGGCAACATCAAGTAAAATACCACAGTTGTACAATAGAAAGAGAAGAAAAGATGTTATATCTTTTCCTTCGCTGCGGTTCGAACACACGTATTTTGACCACTTTCACACTAATTACAAAAATACCACCTAGTGGAAACATTTTCAACTTAATCTTAAAGGAAACATAGAAAACATTAAATTTACGTTTTCAAATTTTAATATATTTTAGAAAATGCTTTCTCCAGATAATTTTTACATAACTGAACCAAACATATTTTCTCTCATACATTTTGTTTTCAAAGAAAAATGAAAACTGAAAACAATGAAATCAAACACACCCGAAGTTTTCCTTTTCCTTTGAAAAATTACAAAGGAAAACCTAAAAAATGGAGAATAAGTAATTTCACTAAATCTTAAAAGAAATGAATAAAAGAGCTATATATGTAAAAGAAACATGGCTATACTTGCACGGAAAATGTTTTACGTATACGTACAAGTTAATAACTTCAAGAAGATAAAATTTTAAGTTCAATCAATTTTATGTGAAGTTGTTTGTTAAAAGACGTTAAATAATTTGACATATAATTTAACAAGCATAAAATATCAACTTCATATAAAATTAACTGTAGGAGAGCTTCAATTTTACCATTCAAAAAATCTAATTTTATTTATTAATTAATGAGTTCTATTATTCAAAAATTTTAAATTAACTAGTAATTACTACTTAAATGTGTGGATTGAAAGAATATATCAAACTCCCAAATTTTTTTTTTGGAATATCATTCATTATACTAAAAATTGTTTAACAACTTTGACTTCGGGTTGTTTCAAATTGAAATTACATTTCTTTATTTTTCATACAATTTCTTTAATCTTTTTTTATAATTAAAACAAATATTATTAGTATCTTACAAGTGAAGTAGCTAGTGAACAATGAATAAGAACCGAAGATTCTCTCCTCCTCACATTTGGTTTACTATGGCAGTTAAAAATCCAACGAATCTTAGATATTTTTATTTTTAATTTTTCCTCTTCACTTGCTTCTTTATATATAGCATGGACCGTTACCTCCCTCCACCATCACACACCTTAAAATCATTTTAACTAACTCTCACAACATAAACATGTCCAAGGTGGTTTGTGTCACCGGAGCCAGCGGTGCCATCGGATCATGGCTCGTTAAGCTCCTCCTCGAGCGCGGCTATACCGTCCATGCTTGTGTCCAAGATATCAGTTACCCTCTCTCATACTTTCATTCTTTTTATTATTCCCGGCAATTTGTCACCTTAATGCGAAGTTCACATGAAATTCTCATAATATAAACCTAAAAATTATTATATAATAATTTAGCCAAATATATCAAATTATCTAATAATTATAAGTAATATCACTATCATTATTGTAATAAAGACATCTAATTTTCTTTCTCTACAATAAAAAAAATCTATCTATCCAAAATTAAATGAGTTTCAAACTTTGGTATAATTTTTTTTCCACTAAAAGTATTGACACTCTTGCCATCATTTGATATAACTAGAGACATAATTTATTTATATTTGAATTATTTGATTCTTTGATGTGGAAAATAATTGGAACATAATTTCAGAGGATGAGAAGGAGACAAAGCATTTGGAAGCCATGGAAGGAGCAAAGGGTAATCTCCATTTCTTCGAGATGGATCTTCTAGACAACGAGTCCATCGTGGCCGCCATAAAGGGTTGCGCCGGAGTGTTCCACCTAGCATGTCCGAACATCATAGGACAAGTGAAAGACCCAGAGAAGGAGATATTGGAACCGGCAATTCAAGGGACAGTGAATGTGCTGAAGGCAGCAAAGGAAGCAGGAGTGGAGAGAGTGGTTGCAACTTCATCAATCTCTGCTATAATTCCAAGTCCTAATTGGCCTTCTGATAAGATTAAGAATGAGGATTGTTGGACTGATCTTGATTACTGCAAGCAGAAGGGGGTCAGTTTTTTAATTTCTTTTCTAATTCCTCATTTCCTGAGAAATATTTCATACTAAGACCACACTACAAATCAATCGAAAAATTACATATATTTATACACAAATATCTAATATCGATATTTTTAATCTACACCTAATATTTTTTTTAAGATGCTTTTCGCACCAATTATTACTTACTACATGCTCAAAACTTGAGTTTGAGTATAAAATTACTAATTAAATACCTGCTGAATCCATCAAGTATAGGTGTCTTTTCTCTTCTTTACTTCATCTATCTTTCAAAGAATAATAAATAGTATCTAAAATGGAGAAAATTTGTGAATGTATCACCATTATTGTGACTTATATAAATTTTAAAAACATGTGTTAGTAGGTAAAATAATTTATTTTAACAATTATATAAGATAACTATATTAAAGTTTTTTTAAAAAAAAAAAATAGGCGTATAACTTTTTTTTTACACTTATAGGTGTATTTTAAACTTAGAGTTTAATTTTGATGCACTGAGTCATAATCATCCAATTAGATTCATGCATTTATATGACTTTAGAAGTAGTGAGTTTGAAAATTAATTACTTTTAATAATATGGTAACACCTGATTAGATGTATGTGTAAAATATCTTTAAGAGGCCTATAATTCTTTTTTTTTTTTTCAAAAATTTAGTTATCCACTTATCCTTTTGTTAAGATGAGTTATTACTTATGAATTATTAGCTAGCATATCATTTATTTTGTAAATTCTAAAAATCAGGACAAATAATATTATTATTTGAGATAGGAACTTCACTGAATATGTGATCCGCACTGATTTAAAGAAAAGTGAAAAGAGACAAAGCAATTGAACCAGGCCAATTGTTATGAAACATTTTGCATGAATAGAAAAGGAGAAAGACAAGAAAATACAATAATTTTTAGATTAAAAAAAATCTAATTTATATATGATAATGATATTTCTCATTACCATTTCTCCTGATGGGGTCCCAAACTAGTTCAATAATGCTAAAACTTGGAATTATTATCTAAGGTTAATTGGTGATGAGTCATCATATTAGGATTTTGAAGAAATTAATTAACAATTGCGTAAGAATATTAGTTAAAAACACTAAAGAGGGTAATGTTTATGTTTTCAACGCATCAATTGGAACTATATATTGAAAATAATCAAAATATAAAATGTAAAAGAAAAAGTAAAAATGATAGAATCATTTTTATTTTTACCTTTTTTCATAAAAATTTAGAAATAAAATACGAAAATGTAAATCAAACAGACCTTAAATTTTCAAAAAATATTTTTTTTAACAAAGCCAACAAAAATATTCATAAAAGCGATACCAAATTATCTATAAATATATTGAAGACATTCATAAATGAACAAATGGACTTGGCCCTTTCAAAAGAAAGGAAAAATAAGTTGGCCTAATAATTTATTCATTAATATTTTAAATAAGTATTGATGGTTTAAATTTGTCTTGTGTATGTGTGCAATAATTTATAAGCCAGTAATAAATTTTTAAATGGAATTAAGATCTACTGTGAATTAATCCTTTGTACGTGAAATTTGGGGATTGTGAGAAAAAAAAAAATCTATGTTAAATAATGTAAGTTGTTTTGTCAACATTAAGGCAACAAAATTTAGTAATTCAATATTTTTTATGTTTTTAGCCATTGAATTGGAATCTTGTTGAAATTAAGTTTCACATGTTTGTTTTTCTTGGCGAATGTGGGGTATATAGTGTATTGTATTGTACTCTTCATTGATTGGCCTTTGTGGGTCATTTTATTTTTGGTCGGTTGTTACGTTGTGGATCACTCTATAGTCTATATGTTGACGGGACAAGTTAATTAGTTAATTAAGGTAATTAAACTCTTATTATGTGTTTACGGATGCAGTTATACTATCCTATTGCAAAGACATTGGCAGAGAAAGCAGGGTGGGATTTTGCTAAAGAGACAGGTTTTGATGTGGTTATGATCAATCCTGGCACTGCTTTGGGCCCTCTCATTCCACCAAGAATCAATTCTAGCATGGCTGTTCTTGTTAGCGTCCTTAAAGGTGGATTACTCACGCGAAAATATTTTTATGTAAAAATAATATTAAAAAATATTAATATCATAGTGATGCAAAGTTACTAGTAATTTTTTGGAGCTTAGCTTGTGAAACGGTTACAGGTGACAAAGAAACTTATGAGGATTTCTTCATGGGAATGGCACACTTTAAGGACATAGCAATGGCACATATCTTGGCTTTTGAGAACAAGAAAGCATCTGGAAGACACTTGTGTGTAGAAGGTATTCGTCATTATGGTGATTTTGTTGCTAAGGTTGCTGAGCTTTACCCTCAATACAATGTCGCCAAGTGAGTACTTAATTATTTTCCATTCTTTAATCACATAGGATTATGAGTTTTCTTACTTTTATTTTGTTTGATTATTCCGTTGGTTCTTATAATTTTATCAAAATTTTAATTAGGTCCATATACTTTTTTTTTCTCAATTAGGTCCCTGCTTCATATTGGATTTTGTGATTAAATTTTTATTACGACAAAAACGTTAAATGTAACATAATATTCCGTTACATAAAATGAATATATTCCTTCTTAAGAGGACAAATCCTAAAAGAATAAACCCTCATATAATGAAATATTTTGTTATATGTAAAGTTTTATAATTATAAAATTTAATATAGTTCAAAGACTTAATTAAAATAATAAAAAATATGGACCAAATTAAAAATTCAATCAAACTATAGAGTCTAAGAGAATAATTAACCTTTTAATTTTTTAATTAGTAGTAATTTATTTTTCATTTGCTTTGTGTTTTTTGTTTTTTTGTTTTTGTAGGTTGCCAAAGGATACCCAACCAGGG
>JASCZI010181247.1:154113-168235 GCA_036250425.1 Stylosanthes scabra | reverse complement strand
TGTTGAGAGCAAAAGATGCATCAAAGAAGCTCATTGATTTAGGGTTAGAGTTCACTCCTATTGATCAAATTATCACTGATGCTGTGGAGAGTTTGAAGAGCCTTGGTTATGTCTAAATAATTTATTATTATGAGATGAGATTCTATTGAAGAATCTTCCTTTGGAGACTGACTGCTGCATAGATCAATGTCTCAAAGTGGTGATGATGGTGTTAATTATTATTATTAATTCTTCCATCATTATTTACTTTTATGACTCATTGTTCATCATCCCATTTTTCCTGTGTTTATGTTTTATCACTTTAATTCTCAGTTATTGTTTGTGTGTGTATGTGTTATGTGTATGTATCTCTTTGTGATTAGTAGCTATGGTGTAAAATAAAAGGTGAACTATGTTGCAGTTCAGTCACTATTAATATTAATTTGACTAAGTGTTCTTATTATATGTAACAAAGCATAGAATACAAGATGGCAAGACTGATTATGCTTAAATGAAAATAAAATGCTAATTGAAGTGCTTGTCAAACTGACAAGTTTGTCTTTTTTCATATTGGTAAAATTTATACAGTTGTGTAGTTTGTTAGAGGTAGTGGGGTAGTGCATTGTAAGGTAGTGGACGTTTGTTTTTTTTCGATAGTTCAGAGCTCACCAATGTACCCAAAATGGGAGGGTGAGATGTGTTACAAGTAATAAAAAACACAATGTAGCAGCGGATGCAGTGGATGGCACTACGATGAGATCACGTCTTGGCCAGGCCTCGTTAAAACCTCAAAGGAGAAAATTCATTGGAAAAAAAACTCCAAAGAGGAAAAAGAGTACCCAATCAAAACATATCTCATGGATACTTATAGTGCTCACAAAGATTATACATCAAGATCTCATTACAAAACAAAGAGAATAAAAAAACTCATACACAAATTAAAAAAGATCATAACCATAGCCCATTGTACTCCTACTTTCCAGTATGGATCAATTCCAGAAGGCTTCAAATTCTACTCATGTCCACCACTTTTGCTCGTTTTAGTTAATCTGCCCTCAAATTCCAATCTTGCTTCCATATTTCATAAAATTACATCTCCATCAAATACACCAATATATTTAAAGAGAGTCGTATGTCCATATACGCATCGTCTATCGCCTTGTTTCTTTCACCATCTGCAAAATTCATCCTCAAAACAACAAACATAAAGAGAAGAAACTATTCACCCAGAGTAATCACAAAAATAAAAATCATCAATAGAAGCTCAGCTTCAATAAACCACTATCACTTATAGGCTCAGCCTTCACACAACCACATAAAATCGATAGAAAGGAACAAACAATCCAACAACGAGGCTCTGCCTTGACATAAACATAAACATCAAAGAGGCTTTGCCTCAACACCGAAAGAATCAGAGAAAAAAGCAATAAGAGAGGCTCCGCCTCACACAAACATCTATAACATCAAATCAACAATCATGTATAGCTATGCAGCAGATCAATATCAGATATAGAGAAGAGATAAAGGGAGGAGAAAAAGACCAGTACGTCCCTTTAGGAATAGGCAACATGCTCCAGATCTGCAGTTGGCTAGGAGAGCACATCAGCAGAAAGAGAAAAGAGGACCTTTTGAAGCAGATCGGCATGCAACGATGATATAACAGCATGTACCCAAACGGAATGAGCGACCATGGTTTGAGCAGATCTGACACGATTTGAACAAATCATCAACGAGCACAACGACAACAAGCATAGAACGTCGACCAGCAGAAAAACGACCATCAGAACGGCAACAGCAGAACATCGACCAGTAGAACGACGACGAGAGGCGCTGGACGAGGTGCAGATGAAGCGCCAGGGAGATGCTGGTTATGGATCTGTGGTTGTGGTTCATGTTCCGATGGCGGGATGAGGAGCTCAGATCAGATCGGGGACCAGACCCATTGAGTTCAGCTCAGAGGAATCTTCGAGACTTAGAACAGAGAATATGAAGAAAAGAAGCTTGTAGTTGAATTGAGGAGGACAAGAGGCAACATGCACGGTGGTTGTTGGTGGTGGAGGTACCAAGTGATGATGATGGTGTTCTTGTGTTCTTGAAATTGTTCTGTTATTTTTGGGTATTTGATCCAAAATAACAAGAAAGAGGAGATGAAAAAGTGTTTGTGAAGATTGAAATAAATAAAATCATGATGATGGGACAGAGAGATGCTTTCGGTGTTAGGAAAGAGAAGAGAGCCCTTTTTATAATTACTTTATTCCTTTGTTATTGTATATAAATAGGTTGTATCAGTAGGGTAATTCTTTCATGGTGATTTATTCACTCGTTAATGAATATTCATCATCACATAACTCTTTCTTTCTCATTCTTTCCAATTTTCTTCTTCTTCTCAATATCAAAATTCTGCAGTTTGTTCTTCCCAAGTTTCTCTATTTTCTTCTTTTGCTCAGCTGAAACAAGCTAGTAGTTCAGCTTCCAAATCAATTCTGGTACCATTTTACATGGTATCAGAGCTTGGTTAATTCAATGGCAAATGAAGAGACCATTTTAAACATGGGCGACAAATTGGATTCCGCTGCAGATTTTGAGAGATTCACCACTTTCATGAAGCAATTCTCTCAATTTCAAGCTCAATTCAGCAAATCATCACCTTCCGCAATGCTAATCTCTGATCCCTTGAGTCCTTATTTCCTCAATCCATCAGAAAGTCCAGGAACTGCTCTCATTCCACTTCAGCTCACTCCTCAAAACTACTACCAATGGTCTCACGATATGTGGAGAGCTCTTAGATCGAAGAACAAGGTTAAATTCTTGGATGGATCCATTATCAAACCTGCAGAAAATGATCCAAAATATGAGGCATGGGATAGATGCAACAATTTCCTTCTCTCTTGGCTAAATCTCTCTCTCAGTCCAGAAGTTGCGAAGAGCGTAATGTGGATCACATCTGCTGCTGATTTATGGAAGGATCTCAAAAACAGGTACTCTCATGGGGACATTTTTCGAGTTGCAGCACTGAAGGAATAGTTCTACGCTGCAAAACAAGGTGATCTCTCTGTTACCTCTTATTTTGCTCATTTGAAATCTATTTGGGAGGAATTTGAAGCTCTTAGAACCATTCCTAGTTGTGTTGCTTGTTTGGATGGCTGTTCATGTGGATTGAAAATAGTTAGAGAGTACGTCTCTGAAGAGTATGTGGTCAAGTTTCTTAGGGGTTTGAATGAACAATTTACTGGTGTGAGATCTCAAATTATGCTACTTAGACCTCTTTCAAACATAGACACTGTCCTGGCCATGTTGACACAACAGGAGAGACAGCTGGCTGCAGATGTTTTGGATCATAAAGTTCTAACAAATGCTATAGACACTACTCAAAGTTCAGGAATTGATTCTTCCACAAATTTAAAAGCCAAAAGCAAATTTAAACCTGCTGCAGCAAAAGGCAGCAATGGACAAAAGAATTTTGGCAAGGGATTTATCATCAAGAAAAGAGCAATGATTTAGTTCTTGTTTTGACTCAAAGCCAAAGGAAAACCTTAATGGCTTTACTGCAACAGCCTTCCATAACTGCCTCAAGCAATGTCAACCATGTCACTTCTACAGCCACCTTAACTCAGCCAAAAGGTAGACATATTTTGACAGCATCAAGTTTTTGCAAAAATTCTTGGATTTTAGACAGTGGAGCCACTGATCATGCTTGTTTCATCCAATTTTTTTTTTAAAACATTCATGCATATTAAACCAGTTCTTGTTAATCTACCTGATGGTTCAAAAACAACAACAACCATTTGTGGAACTATTGAATTATCACCCACTTTGATCCTCACCAATGTCTTATTCAAACCTCACTTCAAATATAACTTAATTTCTGTTTAAAGCTTATAAAATCATTACATTATGAAGCTAGATTCACTGATTCTTTATGTGAGATACAGGTGCTGCCATCTTTGAGGATGATTGGGCAAGCTAGGATGATTGGGAATCTCTATGTGTTGGAAGCTATACCTCAACAACTACCTTCTGCAAATACTAAAACTTTGTCTGTTTCTGTTAGGTCTCAGCAGGACTTAGGAACCATTTGACATGCTAGGCTCGGGCATTTGCCTCACACAAGAATGTTGACTATGAAAGAATTTTTTCCTTTTATACATTGCATTCCTTCATATTTTGTTTGTGATCCTTGCCAATTTGCAAGGCAAAAGAAACTTCCCTTTTCACTGAGTAATACAAAATCTGAAAATCCTTTTGACTTGTTGCATATGGATATTTGGGGACCTGTCTCTATTCTGTTAACATCTGGGCATAAATACTTTATTACAATAGTTGACGATAACACAAGATTTACATGGATACATTGTATGAAATTCAAGTCTGAAACCAGAAAACTAGTGCAGGATTTCATTCAACTCATCCAAACTCAATTTAATAAAATAGTGAAACATATTAGGACTGATAATGGGATTGAGTTTAAAATGGAATCTTACTTCAATTCTAAAGGAATCATACACCAGACTTCTTGTGTAGAAACACCGCAACAAAACAGTGTTGTTGAAAGAAAGCACCAACATGTACTGAATATTGCAAGAGAATTGCTATTTCACTCACAAATTCCTAAATGCTTTTGGCAATATGCTGTTCAACATTCAGTGCACTTGGTTAATCGCTTACCAAATTCCTTTCTCAATAATCAAACATCTTATGAAGCTTTATATGGTTCCAAACCTGATTTACTTGATTTGAAAGTTTTTGGTTGCTTAGCTTATGCCACAACAAATGTTGCTGGTAGAAAGAAATTGGATGTAAGATCAAGGAAGTGCATATTCTTAGGATATAAACCAAGTACTAGAGAAGCAATTCTGTTTGATTTAATTTCTAAGGAAATTTTTCTTTCAAGAAATGTTGAATTCTTTGAATCAACTTTTCCTTACAAATCTGATCAGTCCAATTTGCCAAATAGTCTTCAAACAGAATCTGCTGCAAGTTCACCTGCCACAGTTTCTAATTCAGCAACTTATGATTCTTACTTTGATCCTTTTTCTTATACTTCAGATTTTGTCATTGATACTAATTCCTTTTCTCACAACCATGATTTAGAAATTGTTTCTATACATAATCATGCATCTCCTTTGCATCATTCAAATGATTCTCATACACAAACATTTGATGTTGAAACAAATAATATTTCACCTGCTGCATTTCATGATAATAACTCTCAGCCAATTGTCAATATAGTTCCTACTCCTGTTTTGAGAAGGTCTAATAGAGAAACTAGACAACCCTCATATTTGCAAGACTACCATTGTTTTACAATATCCTCACATAGTGACTCCAACACAGCTGCCCAATCCTCCTCATCCTGTAAGTATCCTTTATCTCTCCATTTATCATATGCATCATTTTCTCCTAAGCACTTGGCCTACACTCTTGCTATTGTAAACAACCGTGACCCAAAGCATTACTTTGAGGCTGTTATGCATGACTGCTGGAGAAGGGCCATTGATGCAGAACTAGAGGCTCTTGAGCAAACCAAAACCTGGACCATTACTTCTCTTCCTCCTGGCAAGAAAGCAGTTGGTTGCAAATGGGTTTTTCGCACCAAGTTTAATCCCGATGGTACTATAGAGAGACACAAGGCACGACTTGTTGCTCAAGGATTCACACAAATTTCGGGTGTGGATTACTTAGACACTTTCAGCCCAATTGTAAAGATGAGTACTGTTCGTGTTCTCTTAGCAATAGCTGCTGCCAAAAATTGGCATCTTCAACAACTCGATGTCAATTCAGCTTTCCTTCATGGAGATCTTCATGAAGATGTTTACATGAAGCTGCCAAAGGGATTAAAATGTTCCAACAAAAATCTGGTGTGTAAATTGGAGAAGTCCCTATACGGCTTGAAGCAGGCAAGTCGTCAGTGGTACATTAAACTCTCAGCTGCTCTCACTGAATTGGGGTTCAACCAATCTGAGAATGATCATTCTTTATTCACCAAATCTACTGAACATCACTTCACAGCTATACTGGTGTATGTTGATGATCTTGTGCTTGCAGGTGATGACATAGAAGAAATTGAAGCTGTCAAACGTTTCTTAGATGACAGATTCAAAATTAAAAATCTTGGTGAATTAAAATTCTTTATTGGAATGGAAGTTGCTCGAAGTAAATCAGGGATTGCACTCTATCAAAGAAAATATCCTTTGGACCTCATCAATGATTGTGGATTGCTGGGAGCTAAATCAATAACAACACTCATGGAATATGCAACCTCTTTCTCAAAGGATTCAGGAACTACTCTCACGGATGCATCTGCCTATAGAAGACTTATTGGTAGGCTTTTGTATCTAACAAACACAAGGCCTGATCTCAGCTACTCTGTGGGCTGTTTATCACAATTTATGGATTGTCCAACTGATTTACACCTCAAGGCTGCGTATAGAATCCTCAGATATTTGAAACAATCACCAGGCTCGGGCTTATTCTTTTCTTCACATAATTCATTCAGTCTCTCGGGCTACACAGATTCTGATTGGGGAGCATGCAAAGATACTAGAAGGTCTATTACAGGTTACTGTTTTTTCTTGGATCAAACTCTAATTTCATGAAAGAGTAAGAAACAAGATACTGTGTCTTGTTCTTCATCTAAGGCTGAGTATCGGGCCCTAGCAAATGGGACTTGTGAAGTACTTTGATTGCTAAAATTTCTTAAAGAATTCAATGTTCATCCTACATTACCAGTTGATATCTTCTGTGACAATAAATCAGCACTATATATTGCTTCAAATCCTGTTTTTCATGAGCCTACAAAACATGTTGAAGTAGATTGTCATGTTGCTCGAAACAAGTTCAAGGAAGGAATCACAAATCTGAAATACATAGCATCATCTGAGCAACCAGCAGAGATATTTACAAAGGCTCTTGCACCCGGTCCATTTTCTCATCTCTTGTCCAAGCTGGGATTACTTGATTTACACAAACCAAGTACTTCTAGCTTGCAGGGGGATGTAACAGAGCATAGAATACAAGATGGCAAGACTGATTATGCTTAAATGAAAATAAAATGCTAATTGAAGTACTTGTCAAATTGATAAGTTTGTAATGAAAGAAAAAGCAAAGACCAAAAACTGATAAGTTTGTCTTTTTTCATATTGGTTAAAGTTGTACAGCTGTGTAGTTTGTTAGAGGTAGTGGGGTAGTGCATTGTAAGGTAGTGGATGTTTGTTATTCCTCCTTTTTACTTTATTCCTTTGTTATTGTATATAAATATGTTGTATCAGTAGGGTAATTCTTTCATTGTGATTTATTCACTCGTTAATGAATATTCATCATCACATAACTCTTTCTTTCTCATTCTTTCCAATTTTCTTCTTCTTCTCAATATCAAAATTCTGCAGTTTGTTCTTCCCAAGTTTCTCTATTTTCTTCTTTTGCTCAGCTGAGACAAGCTATTAGTTCAGCTTCCAAATCAATTCTGGTAACATTTTACATTATATATCTTATTTTTATCTGAGAACATGCTATGATGAGAAAAAAAAATTGTCTGACAACATTAGAAGGGAGAGAGGACTATTAGATTATATGAGTTGTATTTTTTCCATTTTAAAATATAATGGCAATTTAAATAAATTGATACGTTAAAATAGTAAAAAAATTAACTTAGTTAAACACAAATGTATTCTAATATATTACTTTTTTTTGGTATTGAATATATTACTTTCTTTATATCAATTAAGTTATAGTAAAGACACCAAAAAAAAAATTAAGTTATAGTAAATTTTTTTCAACAAAAGAATTGAATTTTATATGTCAAAAACATAAATACAAAAGATACTAAGATATTTTTATTGGGTCTAGTTTTTGGTCTGAAAGATGCTAAGTATATTATTTTTGTCACGGAGATACTAATTTCAAAAAATTAATTGCTTAAATGGGTATTGGGTAATAGGCCTTATTGGCTCTACAAATAGCAATTCATTTTTAACATAGCACATAATAAATGGTATGTATATTTGTCAGGGGCGCAATAAGGGGTCTATTGACTCTATTCATATTTGTTTTTCTTTATACATTGATTTGGGCCTCAACAAGCCCATTTTTCTAGAATTGGGAATTGTCGTTTTTCAAACATGAATTGGGCAAGTCAAAAAAAAAAAACATGAATTGGAATTGTCTAATCCAATCAAGGATTATTGAGTTTTATGTATACTATTATTTATGTATTGTTAGGACTTATGAGAAATTAATTTTTATATTCACTATTTTAAAAATAATATAAATGCATAAATTTAATTTTATGATGTTTAATATTCTTTACACGTCAATATATTAAAATTAAACTAAAAAATATTTAGTGTTTTGACTAAATGATGGCTAAAAATAATAAATTTAATAATGATCTAAGATTATTTTAATTAATTTATCTATTTTAACACATCCACTTGCACATTGTAATTGTGCAGGAAAAACATTTCTTTTGTTATCCAATCAATAAGTGATCATGCTAACAAATATTATTTGCGCTAAAATTTTACGATTAAATCATCCATCAAATATTTTTGTATGAATATATGTATATATTGTGTATACTAGTAATTTATTTGGTGGCTGACGATTTTGTGTATATTGAGAAAAACCCAATCACATAAATACATAATACATCGTCATAGAACTAGTGGACACAAATTAAATGTTTATAAGTTTTTCTTATAATTTTCTTAATAAACTTTTTTACCTTTTTCCCGCTTTTTATCAATATTTTTAATTAAAAAATAAAAAAAACTGAGAAGTATTTATATATACAAAAATGTCTAAGAAATAATGTATATAATATTAGAGTAAACACCCTTTTCGATTCTTGATTTTTTCATTTTAGATAAGACACCCCTTAATGAATCGAAACTCCTAGAACGATCCTTAAGCAATTAAAAAAATAGGACAAATCGACCCCTGATATGTCATATTTTAACCAATTTTCAGGTGATTTTAGGGGTCGATTTGTCCCATTTAAGAGTCGATTTATCTCATTTTTTAATTGCTTAGGGGCTGCTCTGAGAATTTCGATTCATTAAACGATGCCTTGTCTAAAATGAAAAAGTTCAGAGACCGAAATGGATATTTACTCATAATATTATTAGGAAATTGGATATGGAGTGCAGGACTATGATTTCTCCATAATAACCATTATTGTACACTGCATTTAAAGAACAGCCGATAAGGCATAAAATAAATCAGACAACATGAAACAATCATGCAACAAACCATTACTCTCATTTCGTTTCGAAATTCTCCAAAAGAATCATTCATTATTGCTACACTATATATATATACATTTATAATTATATCTATATAACATGCACTTCACTTAGTATTGAGTACCTCCTATACTTTTCCTCCCAAAATTCTTTACCTTCATATTTAAATTCTCTTTTAAATTTGACTTAGAATTAAATATTATTAGTTAGTACTCCCATATGAATTCTACAGATACATGATATATATATATAATTATCAAATAATTTGTAATACGTATATTATAGAAAAAAAATTTTAAATAAATAAAATAAAATTGATATTTATCAAAATATATATTTTTGGACATATTTACCAAAATATGTTATATTAGCAGTACCGGTTCAGATCGGTATTGGGTTATTTTCAATACGGGTCCGGACCGATACTGGGCCAAAAAATTTTTTAAATAAAATATACTAGTACCGGTCCATCATGGATCGATATTGGGTTAATATCAATACCGGTCTATTACTGGTTCAAAAATTAATTTTTTTATTTAATAATAAATATATTGATTTAATTAATAGCAATGATTTAGGTAATAAATTATAATTAAAAAATATATTAATAGCAATAAATATATTAATTTTTGTAAAATAATTTTGTATTGATTCAATTGACATAACATTCAATTATATCATAGTATTAATATAATAATAATAATTCGATCATAGCATTAAATTAAATTCAAATAATTTGAATTTGAATTTGAATATGTTTTCTTTTAATAGCAATAAATATATTAATGGATTGGAAACGTATTATTATTATATTAATGGATTGGAATTGATGGATTGGAAACAGATTGGAATTAATGGATTGGAAACGTATTCAAATTAATATATTTATTGCTATTAAATCAAGAGTTTAATTTGGATGCACCGACGGTATAAAGAGTTTTACACAGTTATCTAATCAAATTCATGCATTTATTTAATTTTAGGAGTAGTGGATTTGAAAATTAATTACTTTTGATGATGTGGTAACATCTGATTGGATATATGTGTAAAACTCTTTTACGCTGACGGTGTATGAAAATTAAATTCTTAAATCAAAACGTATTTAAATTCAAATTCAAATTAATGGATTGGAATTTAATTTGATACTATGATCGGATTATTATTATTACATTAATGTTATGATACAATTAAATCAATTAATATATTATTATATTAATGCTATGTTAATTGAATTAATGTAAAATTACCTCCATAAAGAGTGTTTTTTATACTCTGGTCCCCGATACAATTGCATCTATACCGTATAAATTCTTTATTAATATATTTATATTTTTTTTTTGGCCAATTTAGGATACATATGTAATGTATAAGAGGTAGAGATATTTGTTAGGATTTATGGATTTTGAAATCATAGCATAAGGCACTATTTTTGTTTATATTAATCAATAAAAACATGTTGATTGGCTATGTATTTCAATAAATAAAAAGTAAATTATGCTAATCATGTATATTCTTTTTAATATAATATCCAAGACTAAGCTATTTAAATTAAATTTGAAATATTTAAAATTTAACCCTAAAAAAATCACCATATAATTTTACTACATAGCACTGGTAGTTGTCACATTTGTCTCTTTGATCAAGAAAAACAAGAACTATTTATTTAACAATTTGTTACCTTTGATAAATTTTTATGTCTTGTTCATCTTTTAAAATTATTTATGCCTTAGAATTTCTCAGTTACGTTTTTTATAATTCATTTTTAGAAGCACGGTTTCCTCTGTTGTGAATCCTTTTTTGTGTTTGTTTTTATTAATAATCAGAAATTGGAGATGAAGTGGTAGACTACATCCTCGGAATGAGTCCAACACAAATTAGAGATCTTCCAACAGTGCTTCATGGTGATGACCTGAGGCTGTTGGAGAGAGCATTGAACACTGTCAAGTTAGTTTCAAAAGCACAATGCCTTATGTTCACCACAGCCTATGAGCTTGAACCCCAAGCAGTGGATGCTCTAAGATCCAAATACAACATTCCTGTCTACCCTGTTGGCCCAAGTGTCCCTTTCTTCAAACTCAAGCCCAAAAATACCACTTTGGCCCATTGCAATAATGGTGACTCTTTTGCCTCTAATGGCAATCTAATTAGCAATGGTCATCATGCTCATAATCATGAGGAGGAACAAGTTCGTGAGTACTTCAAGTGGCTAGATTGTCAGCTAGATGGTTCTGTCTTGTACATTTCACAAGGAAGCTTTCTTTCGGTTTCGAGTGCTCAGATGGATGAAATTGTTGTCGGAATCAGAGACAGTGGAGTGTCATATCTCTGGGTGGCACGCGGCGAAACTATAAAACTTAAGGGTTGCCTTGGTGAGAAAGGTATTGTGGTGCCTTGGGTTGAATAACTAAAAGTCTTATGTCATCCGGCTATAAGCGGGTTCTGGTCGCATTGCGGTGGGAACTCGTCTTTGGAAGCTGCTTTCTCCGGCGTGCCGGTGCTCACATACCCTATATTTTAGGACCAAGTGCCCAATAGCAAGAGGTTTGTGGAGGATTGGAGGGCAGGGTGGAGAGTGAGGAAGAAGATTGGGAAGAAGAATTTTGTGTCAAGGGAAGAAATATGTGACCTTGTGAGAAGGTTTATGGATGGTGAGAATGATGAGATTAAAGAAATGAGGAAAAGGGCTTTGGAGCTAAGGGAGGCTTGCCAAAAGGCCATTGCTCCAAATAAAAATTTAATTTCAAATCAAATTAATTTTAATTGTGATCGTTGGATTAGACAACCCCAATCCTAAGTTCACTACTCACATATCCACTTACACACGCTATTATTCCTATTTTTGTTTTTGTTCTGGGCCTAAGCCCTATAAAAAACCCAAATAAGACCCAAACACCCATCCCACCCGAACCCAAAACCCCTACAAACAAGACTGCAGAAAACCTCAAACAAAAGAAATCTTCTCAGAGAGACTACATAACTATCCAAAGTCCAATGGATGAAACCCATTAACCCGTTACCCGACCCATAAAACATCTCTCATATTCGAATCCTGATGCGATGTGTGGCCGAGGCTTGTACTCCAGTGGCAATTCAGTTTGCCTCAAAAGAAGCCACACCAGGTTCGATTCCCGGTGGAGGGGAAAAAAGAACCTATATATGTAATGAGGGAGGGGTGGGGTTTGGGTTGGGTTGGGTAGTGGGCAAGGGCTTAGGCCCATGACAAAAAAAAAATCCTGGTGCGATGACCTCTATTGATGGGATATGGGTGCCCCACTGCCTCTGCCAAAACGTGTTGCAGGACTCGAACTTGAAACAGATGCCATTGGAATTTGAAGAGAATGGGATCTTCCACCGCTGTCGACCAACTCCTCCCACCGCCGGTGGCGGTTCTTCTCAGATCGAAAGCCTCCACCATCGACCCTAACCGGAATGATCTCTGAGAATAGAGCAAGATGCGATGTTGCCTCTACAGTCTCGGGTTGCGCAGAGAACGCCTTGGAAGCCATGGCCCTCGGTGCCTCCACTGATGACGATGTTGGAGCCACCGCCGCCGATGTCTTCAAGACCGTCTCCAACAGGTAATAAGAACTAAGAAGAAGGGAAAAAAACCTTTAGCAGTAAACCATTTTTTTTTGACGTGAGACTCAAGCCAAAAATATCCTAGCCTGACCCATATACCCAACCCACCCCTAAGCCTTCCCCTGTTCTATACTAAAAAAAAAAAAAATCTTAAATCATTCGAAATTTCGAACCCCAAGTCCCCAACTCCCCCTAACCTTGGCTGCTGCCACAGTGCTACCTTCCTTCTCCTTCTCTGTCTGAACACCGCCAGAGCCGCCGCCGCCGGCGGCATCGTTTCCCTCCTACATCTATACTCCGTACAAATCCTGTGTTGCCGCCTGCACGCTGCTGCCAGCGTCTCTGCCCGATCGCGTCGCTGCCACCCGCCCATCTACTCCGCCAGTGTGCTCCGCCTCTCTGCCTCTTCCTTTCTTATTTTTATTTTTGTCATGCTTTAATTTTTTGTTGTTGATTATGTGCTAATGTTGCTGCTGCTATATATGAAATTCTGCTATCCATGTTTTGCTGTTGCTAATTGTTGATCAAATTGCTGATTAAATTGTTGATAAAAAGTAAAGTTAATTCTCTAGTGTGAGAAAAATGATTGTAAAAAATTTAACATATTATTGATAACTTTCAACTTTGTTATAGCTGTCATATGTTTAATCTTTATAGGTGCTTACTTAGACAGCGTCTCAATTTATCATCAGTTTGTAAAGAGTTGTGAGCACAATTGGATTCTTAATTAAATTGGCCACTTGATATGTTGGCTTGTGTGTTTAATCTAATTTTCTAGCTAATATTATGTGTGTTATTGTAGATTTTAAACTTGTGTGTGAATTTTCCCCAAATGTCTCTCCAACACATTCAAAATTTGGCATGTTCTATTTAACTCCGTTCAAAAGTTAGATTATGTTTGATGAAGTTTGGATATCTTTTGTTTTGAATCTTCTACCTTCTATTTGAAATATCTTGACATGTTAATCCCTTTATGAAGGTTAGATCATATTCTCTAGTAATTACCTCCACATTTTTTGTTTGATGCACAAAGCTATTTTGTTTACTTAATTAATAATCTTAATAATCTATCAATTTGCACATTGAGCAAAAAGTTTTCTTCTTCCTAACTGTAAAGTGTGTTCAGTTAATAAGTTGTTGGAGCAGTGGCATATGGGAAAAACCTAAGCAATGTAATTTTTCATGCATAATTATGATACTCAATTTTTGTCTTACTAATTTGTATGTTTGTTTGTTAAGTCAGGAAAGACCAATTGAAAGGGGGGACAATGCATGAGAAGTATTCACAATGGCAGCAACAAGAAGCATTCACAATGGTACCA
>JASCZI010181247.1:117519-139568 GCA_036250425.1 Stylosanthes scabra | reverse complement strand
CTTCCGAGCTGGATCGAGCAAAGGACTTCCCTGCTTTCATGAACGCCGTTTCCACCAAAATGGAGGCTCCGTTTGAGGAGTTGTTGGACCGCCTTGACCCGCCGGTGACTGCCATTATTGCGGACACAAAGCTGGTTTGGTCGATTGGTGTTGCTAACAGGAAGAATATTCCGGTGGCTTCGCTGTGGCCCATGTCCGCTACGGTTTACTCCTTGCTCTATCATTTTGACATGCTCAAGGAGAATGGCCATTTTCCTATTGAGCTTTCAGGTATCATTTTTTAACCTATTTATTAACAGGGGAGGAAAATGCTTACGGCCTAACAATTTTTATTTATAATAGTCAATCATTTAAGTCATTAGTATATATATACAATGCAGATCAACTTTATACATAGATGAACATAGTATTCACATATATGCTATATCAAATGCTTTGACGATGTTATTGTTATAAAAGCTAATATGAAGAGTGTTCTTTATACTCTTGTTTCCGATACAGTTGCATTTATACCGTATAAACTCTTTATTAATAATATATTTGAATTTTTTTTTTGCCAGTTTAGGATACATATGTAATGTATAAGAGGTAAAGATATTTGTTAGGATTTATGGGTTTTGAAATCATAGCATAAGGCACTATTTTTGTTTATATTAATCAATAAAAACATGTTGATTGGCTATGTATTTCAATAAATAAAAAGTAAATTATGCTAATCATGTATATTCTTTTTAATGTAATATCCAAGAATAAGCTATTTAAATTAAATTTGAAGTATTAAAAAATTTAACCCTAAAAAAATCACCATATAATTTTGCTACATAGCACTAGTATTTGTCACATTTGTCTCTTTGATCAAGAAAAACAAGAACTATTTATTTAACAATTTGTTACCATTGATAAATTTTTATGTCTTTTTCATCTTTTAAAATTATTTATGCCTTAGAATTTCTCAGTTACATTTTTTATAATTCATTTTTACAAGCATGGTTTCCTCTGTTGTGAATCTTTTTTGTCTTTGTTTTTCATTATTATTAATTTTTTTAATAATCAGAAATTGGAGATGAAGTGGTAGACTACATCCCCGGAATGAGTCCAACACAAATTAGAGATCTTCCAACAGTGCTTCATGGTGAGGACCTGAGGCTGTTGGAGAGAGCATTGAACACTGTCAAGTTAGTTTCAAAAGCACAATGCCTTATGTTCACCACAGCCTATGAGCTTGAACCCCAAGCAGTGGATGCTCTAAGATCCAAATACAACATTCCTGTCTACCCTGTTGGCCCAAGTGTCCCTTTCTTCAAACTCAAGCCCAAAAATACCACTTTGGCCCATTCCAATAATGGTGACTCTTTTGCCTCTAATGGCAATCAAATTGGCAATGGTCATCATGCTCATAATCATGAGGAAGAACAAGTTCCTGAGTACTTCAAGTGGCTAGATTGTCAGCCTGATGGTTCTGTCTTGTACATTTCACAAGGAAGCTTTCTTTCGGTCTCGAGTGCTCAGATGGATGAAATTGTTGCCGGGATTAGAGACAGTGGAGTGTCTTATCTCTGGGTTGCACGTGGCGAAACTACAAAACTTAAGGGTTGCCTTGGTGAGAAAGGTATTGTGGTGCCTTGGGTTGAACAACTAAAAGTCTTATGTCATCCGGCTATAAGCGGGTTCTGGTCGCATTGTGGCTGGAACTCGTCTCTGGAAGCTGCTTTTTCCGGCGTGCCGGTGCTCACATACCCTATATTTTGGGACCAAGTGCCCAATAGCAAGAGGTTTGTGGAGGATTGGAGGGCAGGGTGGAGAGTGAGAAAGAAGATTGGGAAGGAGAATTTTGTGTCAAGGGAAGAAATATGTGGCCTTGTGAGAAGATTTATGGATGGTGAGAATGTTGAGATTAAAGAAATGAGGAAAAGGGCTTTGGAGCTTAGGGAGGCTTGCCAAAATGCCATTGCTCCTGGTGGATCAACTGAGACCAATCTCGATGCTTTCATTGACTATGTTTCTCAAATCCAAGCCCAAGCCCAAGGAAAAAACTGAACTAGGCCTGATTTTGAGATCCAACATTTGAGGCCCAAATAAATGATTTCACAAATGAGTTACGGGAATTATTAATTAAATCTACCAGCAATAAACTTACTTATATGGGATATAGATTAGTTTAAATAAAGACTTCATCTAGCTAGGTTCTAGCTTCTTGAGGATTTGTAATGTTTTTCTTTTTAATTTTATGAGTCGGTGTACCAGTGTCAGAGTTAAATCTCAACCAGCCAAGTTACTTAATGGAATGAATGTTTTTATAATTTACTTTTCACATGGTTTGAGTACAAAGTTCAAAATATTGATATCTAAAACATTGTTAGATTCCAATTAATTAATTTAATTCAAGTCGCACTTGTCCAATATGAAAATTAATTAGTTTTAAAATACCTGTGTTTTTTTTGGTTGACAAAAATACCTGGGTTTTGCTGTCAAATAAAATGAAGGTAAGAAAAAAAAATGGAATACTTTCAAGGATTAAATAAGGCTGAAGCTCCTCAATGTATTATACATTAATTCTTATATATATCATCTTGATCTGTGGGAAAAAATACTAAAAAAGCTGCATGTTAAAAAAATAATATGAGAACAAAAATAGACACTATTTATTTAATAAATTAAATATATATACGAATAATTTTCTTATTAGATATTTCACTCCTTAAATAAATAAATAATGCGCAATCATATGTATACCTTTGTCCAGTATTTAAAAAATAGCCACAACAACATTATCATGTTGTGCCTTTTGGCTTATGCATTTTGTGTGAATCTCAATGTCAATATAAATTAAACTGATAAAGCAGTGCTAGAAGATAAGATAAAGACAAATAAACAAAAGACATTCAAGTTTTGTAAAAGACGTGACACTAAATCAATTTATAAAAAAATATATCCTACCTAGAAAATATCTAAACTTCTTTTGTCATGTACATAGATATTTAGATATTTAGATAATAAATATTTCATTGACATCCAAGTTTTTCTATACTATATTACTGACCTTTATTTTGTAATGTTTTCTTATTTTTTTATCTTATTTTCTATTTTAGAATTAAGTTAGACAAAAAATAAATATTCTACTTTGAAAATAGAAATAAATCATTTGAATATAAAAATATAAAAACCAATTTAAATCCTCTTTTTTCTTCTTTAACTAATGTTGATGATTTTAACTTTTTATTGAGTTGAGACAAAAATCTTGTATACTTAGTATTTTTTTAAATGGTAATGCTATACACTTATTTTAATAGCACAAAATGAATACTAACATAAATTTTTATTTAATATTAAAATAGTTTTTTAATTAGTATAAAATAAAGAGTAATACTAGGTGTACATCAAAATCAGTCACCAAATCAGTCACTAATGTATAATACGCATTGAAATACTAAATACACACTAAAAATAAGTTAAACTATACATGTATTTTGTATTTCAATGTGTATTATACACTGATGGCTAATTTTGGTGTACAAATATAATTATTCTAAAATAAATTATTTGATAAAATTTGGTTGTATATTTTGAAATATTATTTCTTAAAAATGTTAGTTCCTAACTTTCTTCCTAAAAATATTACAAATAAAATGATTAATTTAATTCAAATCTAATGTCCTAGCTAATTTTGTCCTTTATTAAAAAAAAAAAATTGATAATACATATGGCAACAAGCCAACAACATTAGAAATCTCATCAAAGGGGACAATTTTGATTCAGCAGCAATGGTGTACCATATAGTAGTAGCTGTGCCATACCCAGGCAGAGGCCATGTTAATCCCATGATGAACCTTTGCAAATCCTTAATTTCCTCAGCAAATCACCATAATCAAGAGATTCTCATCACCTTTGTTGTCACACAAGAATGGAAAACCCTAATCAATAACAACAATCATCATGCTCATGCTCATGCTGATGATAGCATTAGAATCTGTACCATTCCAAATGTTCTCCCATCTGAGCAAGTTCGTGGCAATGACTTCCCCGGATTCTACGAAGCAGTGATGACAAAGATGGAAGCACCCTTTGAAGCACTCATTCAAGAGATTAATGGCGATGTGGATCTCATGATAGCTGACACTGAGCTTCTTTGGGCTGCCCCTATTGCGAGACGAAGAAGCATTCCTTTGGCTTTGCTTTGGACAGCTTCTGCTTCAGTCTTTTCTATGTTTCTTCATCATCAACTCTGTGTGGAAAATGGGCACATTGGAATTGACTCATTAGGTAAATGAAATTTAAACTCATCATAGTTATATAAGTTAAACTTACTAATCTTTAATTCCTAGACTATATGTGTTTTTGCCCCTGCATTTTAAAGCAGAACATATAGATACATGAGAGAGTTTTAGAAGAGCTTTTGAAATTAGAAAAAGGTCAGTGTTATGTATCATTTTAAAGCTTAATTTACATTAAAAAAAAAATAGTACATAAGCCAATTAGTGTCCTATCCAAGGTTTTCCACATATTTGCTTCATTTGACCAACTTTCTAGATTCACCTAAGTTATTACATTTTTTTTCTTAATCTAGCAATTTATTTTTGTTATGTAAATAAATTTGAATTTAGAAGACAATCTAGGTTTAAGGAAGCCATACTTGTCTTATGTGATGAAGTAGGTGTTGAGTGAGTACATAGAATACACAGTATTGATGTTCAAAAATATCTTTCTTATCAAATTTTGGTTTGCCTCACAGAGCATGGAGAAAAATGTGTAGATTACATCCCTGGAGTTTCCCCATTAAAGATATCAGATTTGCCTCCAATTTTTCATGACAAAAATGGGAAAGTGTTACAACTATACTTGCAATGCATATCAATGGTCCAACATGCACAATACCTCCTTTTCAATTCAATCTATGAGATTGAACCAAAAGCAATAGAAACTCTAAAATCCAAATACCCTTCCCCACTCTACACTATTGGCCCTTTAATTCCATTCAATGAAGTAACCAGCAATGAACGCAGCAATTACATGCAGTGGCTTGATTCACAGCCAAAAGGATCTGTTCTATACATATCCTTAGGGAGTTATCTTTCAATTTCAAATGAGCAAATGGAAGAACTTATTGCAGGATTATTTGAGAGTGGTGTGAGATTCTTGATGGTGTACCGTGGACCAAACAAAACACTCATAAGTCAAAATAGTAATAGTTCAATGATGATGAATGGTTTATTTGTGCCTTGGTGTGACCAATTGAGGGTGTTGTCACATAACTCTATAGGTGGTTTTTTGTCACATTGTGGTTGGAATTCAGTGTTGGAAGCAATGTTTTGTGGTGTTCCAATTCTAACCTTTCCAATTTCTATTGATCAAGTTCCTAATAGTAAGCAAATTGTGGAGGATTGGAAAGTTGGTGTTGAACTAAAAGAAAGGTTAGGGATTAATAAAGAAAATGGTGTTGTCGTGATGAGGAAAGAGATTGCTAGGATTGTAAAAAGCTTTATGGATTATGAGAGCAGGGAAGGGAGAGAGTTGAGGGGAAGAACAAGTAATGTTAGAGATGTTTGTAGGAATACAATTGTGGAAGGTGGATCTTCTCTGCAGAATCTTAATGCATTTCTTGAAGACATTCTGCAAAGCAAACAAATCAAGTGAAAATGTCATTGCCACCTTCAATTTCTCTCCTAGTTCCAAAATGTATTCAGGATTGGAAATAGCGAATAATACATGTAAATATATACAAATAAATAATACATGTAGTGTATATTAGTATTTTATATTATAATTTATTCAATTTGAAAAAAAAAAACATATTTGCAATTTCAAGTAAAATTATTTTGTTCAATTTTTTACATACTTACATTCTCTTAGGACATAGATATATCCAATACATATAAATATTTAATATTAATAACTCTGAATCGATCAATGCCACTATCTCCATCCTACTACGCCGCTGCAGCCATCTCTATTATGTCTCTCGTCGCCTCAGTCTTTATCCGGTTTCAGATCCCTCTTCAACAGAGCTCGCTGCCTATCACAAATCTTAAAGAGTATTGGTGAAAGGTTGTGGCGCTTCTGCATCTAAGGTGTCGCTACCTTGGTTCTGCCTAGACTGCATTGCGGTGTGTGTCTTTTTAGTTTTTAGGTACATTCTAAGATGCTTGTTTTAGAGTGTCTTGAATCTATTTTAGAGTATGATAAATTATATGTGATCCGAAAGAGTTCGACAATGGAATGTGTGGCGTAGGGAGATGGATACAAGAGTTTGGACAAATGAGGAGTTTAGAAGATTGGAGGTTGTTCTTGTTGAGGTTCAAGTGTGAGTGGGTACTAAAATTAGTCCCACATTGAAAGAAACAAAGAGGAGTGAGAAGTTTATAAGATGAGAGACACATTTACTTGACACCTTAAGGTTTTGAGTTGGATGTGGTGTCTCTAAAATTAGTCCCACATTGAAAGAAACAAAGAGGAGTGAGGAGTTTAGAGACCCATTTCTTTGATTGATACCTTAAGGTTTTGAGTTTGATGTGGTGTCTTCTTCCTTCCTAAAGTCTCTATTACCAAATGATGTCTCTAATAATGAATTGCTTTATTGTGTAAATGGAGTGGTTGGATCAATGATATCTATCTACTTAGGAAAAAGGAAGAAAAGATTTATTGTTTTACATTCATAAAGTATATCTATCTAAATATGAGGGAGAATAAAATCAGATTTATTGTTTTACATTCATAAAGTATATCTATCTAAATTTGAGGGAGAATAAAATCAGTGTAAAAGAGGTGTATTATAGGAGAGATAACAAGGCTATAGTAAGATTAGGAAATGATTCTCATGAGGTGGGTAATGCAGGTCCAAGAAATGCTGGTGTAAAAATAGTCAAGGTAGTGAATGAAGGGAAGATTGTGTTAAAAAACGAGCTAGTTATGATGTTACGTGAGAAAGATAGAGGAAACAATAGTAGAGTTTTAGTTTCACACAAATTGATATGCATATTTATTTTAAATTTGTCTACGATATTATCTAAAAAAGTAAAATACTTAAGGTCAGTGATAGGCTTGTTACGTCTTGCTTTTTATATTCTTGTTTTACAAAATATAAACTGAAAAAAAAAAGTTGTTCCTTTTTTCTATAAAAAAAAGTTTTAAGTTGCTAAATCATTTTGCAATCGCTATATCATAATGTCTTTGGTCAACTCACTAAATTAGACAATTATTAATTAACTAACTTATACGCTGATTAAAAAAAAATACTTAGTCATGCACTTATTAGGTTTAATAAAAATACAAAAAATTTTAATTAATAACAAAATTTTCTTCCCATTTTTATTTTTATATTTTTTATTGTAAATTTAATTTTGAAAATTTTAATTTAAAATTTATTTTTATATTTTTTATTGTAAATCTTATTTTTATTCCAAAATATTATCTTATTTAAATATATTTAATAATTCAAAATTTAAAGTTTTGTATGTGGAGTGAGAGAAAAAGAAGGTGAAAAGAGTATTGTATAAATTATATTTTAATTAATCTTTTGAATCTTGCGCCATGCTAAATTGCAACACGTGGTCTTTCATATAATGGTGCATTAATAGAATGCCTTGAGGTGATGACACATGTCAATTTATTGGAGAATGAAGAATTTGTGCCAAGTTTTTGAGAGCTTGACACTTGTCAAGTAGATAGAGTATTACTACTCAATCTTTATATAGTGAGGATATCGTATTTACCATTATAGACATGCTCACAAAAATTTACAATTTTAGGCGTCTATTACATATCTCGAATTCTGCAAACCCGAAATACATTAAATACGTATCTCGAGTTTGCAAAATTCAAGATACATAAAAAAATCAAATTTCTCACCAATTCCGGACTCTCACAGATGCTAGCAAAACAACATTTGTCTTCATGCAAATGAAATTGCAATCCTTGCACTCCATTGAAGGAGATGCTTTCTTTTATTTTCTTTCTTTTTTTTTATTATTATTATTATTATTATTTCTTAAATGATTTGAAAAAGTCACTATTACTAATGTGTCATATCTCATATTTGATATTTACCAAGTTCATTTATTGTTGCAATGACAAGTTACTCTTTAATTAAATAAGTTTTCAATTTTCAATAAAAAAAAAACACATATAAAGCATTTTAATTTAAAATTGTAATAATTTAAGAATTTATTTGTTTTTAAATAATTTAATTGTTTTTACAATAAAAATTTAATAATTTATTTGTTGAAAAACCTGTTAAGAATAATTTAACATATATTATGCATTAATTTATTTATTTTTGTCACCAAAAAATGCATTAATTCATTTTAATATTAAACTAGCTATATTATGTTAAAAGAATTATATTATACAAGAGTAAAAATATATTATTTATGTTATATTATTACTTTTTATAATAATAAATGATAAATATCGAATTAATTTTTTTTTGTAGAATTTCATATTTTAATTTTAGCATTTATTAATATTTTTTATTAACAATAATTAAAGAAAACAATTTTTCATCAATTCTTTTATTTTTCTATTAATACTCATACAAATTAAATAATTATATATATATATATATATATATATATATATATATATGTATATATATATTGATCAACAATATTTCATCAACTTTTTTATTTTTCTTTTAATATTAATACTCATACAAATTTAATAATATATATATATATACATATATATATATATATATATAAAGTTAAAAGTTTATTTAATTAAACTTGTCGTATATCATATATGAGTACACGACACATATTTAGTAAAAAAAAATGACACATGGTTGCTGATGGCTTGTTTTAAATGAGTTAAGAAGTAATAATAATAATTAAGAAAGAAAATAAAATGAATGTCTCATGCACTGCCTGCTCCAATTTTTCATAAGCAAAAGGTGTTTTTGCTAGTATTTCGGGCTCGGAGAACCCGAAATTGGTGGGAAATTTAAATTTTTTTTATGTATCTCAGATTTTGTAAGTCCGAGATATGTATTTAATGTATTTTGGGTTTGCAGAGCCTCAGATAGGAAATAGATACCTAAAAATGTACATTTTTGTGAGCGTGCTTATAATGGTAAATTCAGATATTTTTTTATTTATTTAAAAAAAATTCGAGAGAAGGTAAATGAAAGAAATTAGGTAAAGGGATAAATTATTTGATTTGTTAACAAAAATAATTAAAGGGACAAATTTATCTTTTAACTCTTATTTATAGGAGTATTTTAGTATACATATTAATATAATATTTTTTTTAAAAAATAAAATTTTTTTGATATTTATGTGAATAAATATATCTTGTGTGTCAGATTTAAATCTTTTGGTATATATATTCATTATCATTACAATATTTATACAAGTACAACAAAATTATTAGGGATTTTGGTATGAGAAAGTGGAGGATGATTTTTTTATTTTTTATGGCAAATTTAGAGATAAATATGATATAAGAAGAAGCTAAAACAGTTTTGTTATTGGTTCAAATTAAAATAAAATGCTATTTTTAAAAATAAGATGTTTAGTGCCTACAATTAGAAAAAAATGTACATAACTTTTACTTGAAATTTTATTTATTTATTTAGTATTTGTTTTGAAGTACAAATTCATTGAATGAATTAAAACATTTGAAAAGTTATTAAATGACATCTATTATATTTTCTAAAAGTTGGCATGTGAGTACTAACCTAATATTGCTGCTGAAATTGATGTGTGAGTACTAACTTAACCATCTCTGTGGATTGAGTTAACCATTGATTTTGGAAATAAAAGAAAAGGAACACTTCAATATAATTTTTTTTTAATTGTTGGGCTTCAACATGATCTAGTTGTACCTATCTGGTTGATAGAATGATTCAATCAAATCCGGTGGCTTGTTTCCCCAAACCATTGGAGCTTTGACGATATAGTTGTGCAAATAGCTTAAATCACATCAAAACTTGTAGATGCAGGACAACACTCACCTAATGTTTTATTGCCACCAAATAATTCCATGATCTCCATATTAGGAGGAAGGTTACATGTCTGCAACATTAAGAGCAATGATCTTGGAGTCATTTGCTTAGGCTATCCTACGGCAAAGAACATCTGTTTCAAGTGGACTAAGATAACTGAAATTGAGCGTATTTCAATTGTGCAAATCATACAAAATCTAATAAAATTCTTTGTTAGAGTGTTCGATTTTATAACTTTCTTTGTATGAAATGGAGCAACATAATAAAGATAAAGGTGTTTGCAATTCATCAAATACTCACTTTTGTGTTGCCTGCAGTGGTGCTTGACTGCCTGTTCTTTTAAAATGGGTCAGACAAGTCCTTCCAATTTGACATCGGATAGGATATGTGAATATAACTATTCTACTTGTGTCTTACCTTATTGCTTTTCTATCTGAAGTACAAGTTTGAAGATTGTCAATGTTCAACAAGGTCATCAAAGATGAAGAAACACATTGTGAGTTCTTTACTCCAAAAAGAGAATAGTAAGATTCTTCAGGAGATTAGGAAGGTTAAGAAATTTAACTATGAAGAGAACAATGCAAGAGTGGCTGATTTTGATTTATCATTGCTTGGTCATGTACGTATCAGCACCCTGCGTGCTAAGCTACATGGGGAACATTGAGTTATCTCTATCCAGGGTACTATAGGCCAGAGTACTACGTCCTTTTGTACCATGATGATTTTTATTTTTTAAAAAATGGATAAAATCATATGATTCCTACTTTATTTTCAATCTCTATATGTATGTGTTATTTTAAAAAAAATGGATAAAATCATATGATTCCTAGTTAATTTTCAATCTTTATATGTATGTGTTCGTTTATTTTCACTTTCTATATGTATATTATTTATGTGTTGAATATGTATTTACCATGGTAGTGGCTACAATATTTTTTAAGCATTAAAATGTCAGATTCATAAATGATTGTGTTATAATCTTCTACTTTTTTATATATAGAAATGGACTTCATCAATAAAATATAATTAAAATAACAAACTAAGTAAAAATATATATATATAAACATAAACTATAAAATGACCTCAAAATCAAACCACTACTAGTTAAACTAGTTATTAATCTAGGATAATTGTGATTAATGATATATAAAATCTATTTAAATATAAATGAAAACTACTTACAGAACACTTATTATCATAAATTATGAGAGTGACTTTATCACATATCACAAAATTAATTTAGAAAAATAGCATGACATAACTCTGATTCAGTAAATTGTGAGAGTCTAAATTATAAAAAATATATATATTATAAATATATGTCTATAGTGTTATAAAGTTGTTTTTTAGATATATTAAATATAAAGTTATAAACAAATAAAATGGTAAAATATACAAATTTTATCAAATATTCCTATTAAAAATATATATACAACTCAACCAAACTAAGTTAACAAAGAACATGATAGAGTATTAAATATTGAGTACAAATGGGTCCTTAATAACATAAAATAGTCCCCACATGTAAACTTTACATATTTAATAATTTAAATTTTTAATTGGAGTACATTATTTTATGCTTCCTTCGGGCGATATCCAGAATGAGGGTATTCTAGCTAGCTGATTGGATTCTTGATGATAATTGTTTAGTGTAGCCCTATTTAACAAGGGAAAAATATATAGGGATATGAAAATGAAGGACAAAACTAGTTAAGTATTTGTCACATCACACATACATTGCTGCTATAATAACCAATTATAAAAGATTTTTATCTTTTCATTACATAATGCTAGTTTTTTTATTCTTTAATAATACAAATAGTTTCATTAGTTAAATATGTTCTAAGAAATTTTTTAATTTGTTACTTTGTCTTTATTTGTGATTTTTTTGGTGTCTTGTCTTTATTTGTGATTGACTACACTACATTTAGGGTGAATTTTGTAAAGCTTTTCGGTCAAATGCTCATATTCTCAAAAAGGAGGAGCCATCTTTTTGCGTTTGCTAACCGAGGAAGTCAATGAGCTTTTGTTTTCGGCTTTTGAGAGCCCGCAAGAGTAGCTTTTTAAAGTTGGCTCGTGCTCCTCAAAAAGCAAAATGACAAATTAACCTTCTATTTTAATAAATAACCAATTTTATTCTCAATTAATTATATTTAATTTTATATTAATGCATCACATACTAACAAAAGGTCGTTGTAGTATTTTACCAAACACAATATGTGTGATTTCTGCTTATTAAGAGCAATTTTAAGTTATTTTACCAAACGATCATCTTGTGACTCTCTGTCAGCCGCTTTTTAAGAGCACAAAAAACTCAGCCGCTTTTTGAGAGTCACAATATTACCAAAACGGAGGCTAAGGAAATTATGTTTTAATGATGATAAAACATTATATATGATTAACGAATTCTCTCTCATAAAACAACAAAATTTAATTGATTTAATTAATACTATAGAAAGAAATATTAATATTATTTAAGAAGCATTTTTTTATTCTCATGAATTGAATTTTTAAGATTCTCATCTTGTGCAAATACTTTTAGTAAATATAAGTTTTCTATAATTTTGTCTTTTATATTTAAATAAAAATTGTTCAAACTCTACCAAAATTTTTAAATGTATATACTATCAAGCATGGTTCTGAAAGCTGGACCGGACCGTCCGATAGAACCTGATTCTGAAAATTAAACCGAACCATCCAGTCAAACAGGTTAAACCATGAACCGGCCACAGTCACAGTTCAATTTAACACACGAAACCGTCTTTGAAATAACCGGTAGTGAACCGGCAAACCGATCAAAAATCAGACGGTCAGATCGAACCGAAACCTGACCGACCAAAATGATTGGCAAGGCTCGAACCCTTGTTTTGCGAGGGTCAAAAAGCTAGCAAGTCACCCAACTATGCAAGTCTTTTAGCATATAAATGCAAATTATTATATACATAGACATCATCCTTTTAATTAGTTCAAATTCCTTTATCTTAACTTAATTTTAATTTACACTCACTTATCTAGAAACTAATTAAATTTTTATTTGTACATCATTTTAATATAAAAATATTTTTTATTAAATATTTGTAAATTAAAATATAAACACTAAAATATTATTTTGCTAATCACAAATTATTTATTTTTTATTTTTCCATGATTATATGATATTTACTAATATTATTATTCAATAAATATTTATATGTAATAATATAATAATTTTAAAATAATTAAAAAAATTTTAAATCATAAAAATAATAGTTATTTTAATATAAAATAGTTAATGTTGATTTTATATATTGTTCTTGAGTAAGATTATAATACATTGATTGATTTACTATTTTAAATTTAAAAGATATTTTAAAGCTTATATCATAATATAATTATATTTTTATCTTTATTTTTATTTTATATATTATTTTATTATAAAACGGTTATTACGGTTGAATCTACAGTTAAACCGATTGGACCTATAAAATCTTAAATTATTAGTTTGAACGGTTTGATGATCGATCCAATTTTCTGAAACTTGCAACTCTCTTCTCTTCTCTTTACTTTACTGGGTAACCTCTCTTTTCCCCCCATCATGTTATAGGCTTTCCCTTCGTCATCTTATAGGCTTAGTATGCTCTCTTGTTTATTTTTTTTGTTTTTTTTGTTTATTTTTATCTTTTAAAAATTACGAGGTTTTCTCCAATATTATTTACTTAATAATTCTAAGTGTATCTACCTATTTTGCATATAAACACTTAATATTACCCTTATTTATATTATTCTTAATTTTTCGTTTGCTTTTTATTAATAATTCTCTGTTTGTAATAAAATATAGAAGGATATTTTAGTATTATTTTGTTTCTTTTTATTTCTTTTATTGACAACAAATTTTTTTAATAAATTATTTTAATGATAGGCATAAAATGTATTTTAATTGATGAAGGAAAATCAATTATAGACATGTATCTTATTAAGATTGTGTTTCTTTAATTTCAGTTTCCTCTTTTGTTGTGAAGTTTTTAGTAATTAATTAATATTACTTTTCTAATTAATGTTGTGTGGTACTGTGGTATATATAATTTGTTAAAGTTGCAAAAGCAATTATTGATTTTCGTGTTAAAATTATTAGAGATATTTGAAAAAATTTATGTAATAATATTTTTTAAAAAATATTGGTAGCTAATACTTTTTTAATCAACAATTAGCCAACAATAATTCATCATATATTGAGCTTGTAATACCATGCATTTTAGAGGATCTATTATTTATTATTTTGGATAATCTATTACCAATTATTTGATTATCTATCTTCTACAATTTCAAATAATCATCTTTTATTTATATATATATATATATATATATATATTATTTTGGATGATATTTTTGTATAATTTTTTTATATTATGTTTCTTTTTTATTGGCTGATATTTTATTGAATACTTAGTATTATTTTTCAAAAAGTTATGGGGATTTTATATATTAAGAGTTTTATATGTATTATTATGTGTGTATATATAATTTTTTTTTATCTCCATTGTATTTAAGGTAAAAATAAAAGAAGTAAGATAATCAGTCTCTAAATTTATAAAAATAATATTTTAGTGTAATTATTATTTGTTATTTTTAGTTTTCATATAAATAAAATACATGGCTAATTTTGATCTATATTCATGAATAAAGTATTTTTAATTAGAATAATGCTACGGAATAAATATTAGGAGCCTAATAGGGAGCCAATGAGTGTAATTAAGAAAATAGTTGGTGGTAAAAGAGAAAATAGAAAAAAAAGAAAAAATAATATTCACTTTCTATTATCTCCAAAATATTGGCTAACAAGACTTATTTCTCTTTTAATTATTGCGTATGTAAATGCAATAATTTTTCATTAATTTCAAAAGAAAAAAATAAAATAATAAATGAATGTCCATAAATAACATTTTCCTGTAAATTATATATAGTTTTGGTAGTGTCACTATTTGAAGCTTATCTTGACTCATATGAGCCAATAATAATTTGATGCAAAGTTTTTTCATGGAGTCTCTTCCTCATTCTCCAACTCCGATGAGCCACCATGAGCACCACCATGAGCACATGGTGGTTGTTCCATACCCCTCTTATGGCCACATAAATCCCATGATGCACCTCTCTAGATCCATTGTCTCCATTAACCCCAACATCCACATCACCTTTGTTGTCACCCAACAATGGCTTCCTTCCATTACCAAACAACACAGAAATAATAATAACATTCACATCCATTCAATTCCAAACCTTGTTGTATCAAATGATGATGAACCATCACCATCTTTTGACACCTTTATTAAAAGCACGGTGGAAGCTGTTATGACCAAAATGGAACCTGCCGTAGAAAAGTTACTCAATGAAATTGAGAAGCCAGCCACGGCTATCATCTACGACGGCTTTTTATATTGGGCTGTCGGTGTTGGAAACCGGAGGAATATTCCGGTGGCTTCTTTTTGGACCACTACAGCTGCAGAATTGTGGGTGCAGTGTTTTAACATGTTGCCGCAATATGATGAGCATCATCGAAAGCTCTTAGGTAAGTGTCTTTGATTGGTTATTTAATTTTCATTAAAAAATTTTGCATAACATTAGCACAGAAAAATTTACATTTTTTTACTAATGTTTATATTTTTGTGTTGCTAAATGATGTGTATAGATGTATACAATGACACACATAAATTTATTAAAAATTATTACCCTTCTTAATCTTATTAAGAAAAATATTATATATATATATATATATATATATTTTGAGAAAAGATGAGAAGACAACACATCCAACTCAAAATCTTAACGTGTAAAGTAAATGTGTCTCTCATCTTATAAACTCCACACTCCTCTTTGTTTCCTTCAATATGAGACTAACTTTAGTACCCACTCACACTTAAAACACAACAAAATTTAACTAAATTATTTATTTTTATATTAAATAAAAAATTATTTTAATATTAAATAATAGTAAAAAAATATCATCAAAATAAATTTTTATTTGATATCAAAATAGTTTTCTATTAAACATAAAATAAATAATTTACTTGAAATTAATTGAAAAAATAAATGTACATAAAAAAAATTATTGATAATTATATTTTGAATTGCAATTATCATCATAAACTCCTGCCATATATTTTAAAATGACTTTATTATAAATGTTTATTAATAATTTGTATTAAAATAATATATAACAGCTTTATTGAAAATCTAATAATTTTTTATATTTTAAATATTTATTTATATATTACCCCACATATAATAGATAATATACAACGGGATAAGCGTGTGGATTATATTAGGTTAAACTTCACAAGTATTGTTTATACTTGTACTATTATATTATTGTAGTTGTTAACATTTTAGTTTATTTACCATTTCCTAAATTTGGAGAAAAATGGGAAAGGTGATAGCTACTTACACTAACACAGGACAATGATAAGTGGTGATAAAAAGGCATAGTAGGTGTCAAAACATAATATGTTTGATGACATTATGAATATCTATTATCTATTATTAAGATAAGATAAGATTTCAACATAAAATTGTATTTGTCAACCTCCGGGAGGAACAGGGGAAAGGGCACGCACGTGATATCTGATAATGTGAAAAAAAAATATAATATGCTTGTTCTTGCATGGACACGTGAGTTAATAGGAAGTAAGATCAATAATTCAAGTAATGGAATATCAAATTTAATTGTCTAAAATAATTTTGATACTCTAAAATATAATTTTTTTGGGTGACGATACTCTAAAATATTTACTAGTACTATTTAATTTCATAACCCATTAATAATCGGACAAAACCATGGAATCTCACATTATTAAATTACATTTGACTAATCTGATCTCTGATCTTACATCTAAATTGCATTTATTATTATTTCGTAAAAGGTTAGAGAGCCAAGTAGCCAACAACTTTAATTTACATCGACGAGAATAGTTAAAATATATTTATACATTAAAATTATAAAATTAATAATAAATGTCGAAACAATTTATTGTAAAATTAATATTTCAAAATTAATAACCATTAAAATTGTATTTGAAATTTTAAAATATTAATAAGAAAATATATTCAATTTTATTAACAATAAAAATGTTTTTCAACTATTTAAAAATTTAACAGAAATACATTTTTATCATATATCAAATATAATAAAAATATATAAAGTTAAATATTTTTGTCATATTTTTAGATAATTAAAAATATTTTTGTTGTTAATAAAATTCGAGGTTATTTTGTCTATAGCGTGGTTTCTTCCTGAAGTAGTTGATGTTATCATTTGTATTGTTTTTATATCATATTCCTAATTATAGTCTTTAAACAAGGAAACACCATCATTTAATTTGCCTGAACAGGAGGAAATGGTGACAAGCAAGTAGATTATATTCCAGGAGAATCTTGGATTCGTCTAGCAGATAATCCTCTTCTTGACAAGAACAACCACAAAGTTTTACATTGGGCCATGAAAAGTTGTGAATCCATGCTTAATTCACATTCCATATTATTGCCTACCTTCTATGACTTAGAAGGCAAAGTTATCGATGCCATGAGAGTAAAAACCTCGGTACCCATTTATACGGTTGGCCCAAACATACCTTATTTTAACATGGAAGATAACCCAACAAGAAGTGATGATGTTGGTTATTGGTTAGATTCCCAACCCTCTGATTCTGTTTTGTATATCTCATTTGGAAGCTTTCTTTCGGTTTCAAGTGCACAAATGGATGAAATTGCAAGTGCTTTGAAAAAAAGTGGTGTTAGATTCTTATGGGTTATACGTGGTGGTGAAGAAGCTTCTAGAATCAAAGAGAATTTTGGTAACAACAACGAGAACAACATGGGTTTGGTTGTGCCTTGGTGTGACCAACTGAAGGTGTTGTTACATCCTTCAATAGGGGGTTATTGGACACATTGTGGTTGGAGTTCTATAATGGAAGGTGTTTATGCTGGGGTTCCATTTTTAACCTTCCCAATTGCATTGGATCAAGCACTGATTAGTAAGATGGTAGTTGAGGATTGGATGGTTGGGTGGAGAGTGAAGAAAGATGATAAAAGTGATGGTTTGGTGACGAGGGATGAAATTGTTGCGTTGCTTATGAAATTCATGAAATTGGATAGTGATGTTGGAAGTGATGGTATAAGAAAAAGGGCTAAAGAGCTTCAGAGAATGTGTCATCTTGCAATTGCAAAAGATGGGTCGTCTCAAATTAATATCAAGGCATTTTTGAATAACATAACGCCAAGTGTGGTGTCCAAGCATAATGGTAATGGATCAAATGGTGCATAAGAAATAGGAAGCAAGAAGATTTATGTGATGAGAATCTTAATTTGAATTATTGCATGCTTTATGTTGGGTCTTAACTTTTCGCGTCTATGTCATGCTATTGAGTATTGAGTCTGTGTATTTCTTTTAGCAATCTTCTGAGTTTTTCTAGTACTATTGAGAGGTCAATTTATCCAAACAAACAAAAAAAAGTTAAGAAAAAACAAATTGATTGCTCTATGTTGGGTTATTACTTTCTTGCATTGAATTGTACTCATTTTCATCAATAAATAGTATTATTATTTAGTTTCATTGAATAATAAAAGATTTGGCTGATCACACAGATATAAAATACATGCTATAGTATAAAATCAATATGAAAAATGACTTAAATTAAATATAATATATATATATATGGCAATCAATAAAAATTCATTCAATATCAACCAATAATTTAAATTAAGTGTTCTATTTTTTTAGATTTCAAATGTCCTATTTATAATATATATATATATATATATATATATAAAGTTAGCTGATTATTGCTTTAAATTTCAAACATTTTGTGTCTTTTATTGTAGATATTCTATATATAGTGGTTATAGATGTTTTATATTTTATTAGCTGATTTGTTGTTCAGAAAATTAATGATAATTTATACTTTTTTTATATATATATATAATAGTTATAGTTAAGAAAACCGGTTCAGACCGTCCGATTCAACCGGTCTGACCGTCAACCAGCCTTAAAAACGGTTCAATTTACCTCCTGCAATCGTCAGATTAAAAACCTCCTGGAACCCAATACGACGCCGTTTCGATATTAAAACAAAAAAAAAAAGATGACAAAGCCAAGCTCGAGCTCTTTGGCAGAAACCTCACACTCCCTTATCTCAAACGGCGCTGGAACCCTAGTACCAGACCCGTCTTCATCGTCGTCACTTCTCCATCGCCGCCGGCGTCGCCTCATCCCTGTCCTCTCCTCGCTTCGTCGACGTCGTCCCGTCCTCTCCTCTCCTCGCGTCGTCGCCGTCGTCCCGTCCTCTCCTCGCGTCGTCGCCGTCGTTGCTTGACCGCCGTCGTCCCTGTCCTTGCACGGTACCTGCTTCTTTTTCTTCTTTTAATTATTTATTTATTCATCACATTGATCTGCTGATTTGTCATTTGAGCTTAGTTTACAATACATAAAATAGAAGTACATCTATTATAATTTCTGATTCATTGGCTCTGATTTTTTTTTGATATTTCTGCAGATTGATGTTGGTGAGAAACTGAGAACATTTGTGTTGTGACACGGAAATTTTTTGAATTAATTGAAAAAACAAAAGTCAGACCAAACCAAACCAAACCAAACCGGACGGCCGACAACTCAGCAGAGTTAGTTAGTGTCTTAGTGAAGTAGTTGACAGCGTGGTTTCTTTGGTTTTGAAGGCGAACATCTTTGTAACATCCGCCTTCATTACAAAAAAGCACTTGTTCTTATTTCTGTAATCGAATGCAAGCTTTGCTTCACAGTTCCCCTCTTATCCGAACCTCACCATCTTCCTTCTCAGCAGCTATGGCTTCTTCTTCCCTTACTCTCCCTTCTCTCTCTCTCAACAACCTCTCATCTTCCCTATCTAATGCACATTCTAGAACCTTCAACCTTCCCCTCCCTCGATCTAGGGTTTCCATGAGCGTCTCTGCCGGATCCCAAGTCTCCGTTGTCAATGATGCTCTCTTCTCCGATTACAAACCCTCCAACGCTTTTCTCTTCCCCGGCCAGGTTGTGATCCGCATTCTTAATTAACTTGTTATGACTATGATTGGAGTTATTATTATTATTATTAAATTTTGTTTATTCGATGTATGAATTTTTGTAGTATTGTGATTGCAGGGTGCACAAGCAGTTGGAATGGGAAAAGAAGCTCAGAATGTGCCTGCTGCTGCTCTTCTGTATAAGAAGGCAAATGATATATTGGGGTACGGTAGTTGCTGCTTTCATTTTATAACCGTTTATTTATTTAAATTCTATGATTTTGGGTTCCGTGTTGTAACTCATATTGTGTATTCTTTGCTGCCTTCAGTTATGATCTTCTTGATATATGCATCAATGGCCCAAAGGATAAGTTAGATTCAACAGTTCTTAGTCAGGTAAAGTGGTAACTCTTCTTTACTTCATTTTTGGTACACCGAACTGTGGTTGTTCCTTTTTTTTAAACAATGTATTAGTTTTTTTCGGTTAGAATCATTAGTGGAGTATTATGGAGTCTGTTTATGTGCAAAATAATTGAGCTAGGCAAGTGTAGTTAGTTTTTATTGGATGGATATTTTTATAGTGAGTTCAAACATTGCTGTTGTTAACTTGTGCCTCCAGCATGTGTATTTTGTTCAATCTTTTTATAATGTGCAATTGCTAATACTGAATATCTTTCGCAGTTAACTTTGTTAAAGGAAAGGAGCCCTTTCAATAATATAGGGTATCATTCCAGGGTCAAATCCCAGATAGCTTTTTTCTCCTCCTCATCATGTCTTTATTATAATCAAGAATAAAACAAAAAAGAATGGGTGAAGTATTAAACAAGTTCACCTTTAAATAGAGATTTTTTATGATTATGATATCATACTAGTGTCCATACATAGTTATACACCAGCTTGTTCTCCATGTTTATTTTTGTTCCATATGAAGATTTACATGGGCATAATGCTTACATTTGGTTTTCTACTTCTTAGCCTGGTATTTATGTCACAAGTCTGGCTGCTGTAGAGCTACTTCGTGCACGAGATGGAGGACAACAGATTATTGATTCTGTTGATGTTACATGTGGTTTAAGTTTGGGAGAATACACTGCTCTTGCTTTTGCTGGGGCTTTCAGGTGATTTTCCAAGT
This sequence comes from Stylosanthes scabra, assembly GCA_036250425.1. Classification (NCBI taxonomy): domain Eukaryota; kingdom Viridiplantae; phylum Streptophyta; class Magnoliopsida; order Fabales; family Fabaceae; genus Stylosanthes; species Stylosanthes scabra. The sequence continues at coordinate 118,494 of JASCZI010181247.1, read as the reverse complement.
ATTAGTAGTTAATATTTAAGTGGATTTTATAATGCTTTCCCCTTATGACCTCCTTTTCTTCATATTGTTCCACATGATAGTTTGGCAACCTATCCTGTCATAAAATTACCATCTATTAGAACAATTATTTTTGAACCATCAGTGAAGTATGCTTTTGTTTGGAGTTAAACTTTGTTCTTTAGTTGTCTTGCTATTAACACATGTATTTATTTTGATTTGTAAGCTTTGAAGATGGACTTAAGTTGGTCAAACTAAGGGGTGAAGCCATGCAGGTAAATGAGGTGTTCCAGTTTCTTGTCTGACTTACATCAACTTGTATGGATAGTAGCTTGTTCTTTTATTTACATTAATAACTTCTGCCGTTTATCTAGGATGCCTCTGATGCTGCTAAAGGTGCCATGGTTAGTGTCATAGGATTGGACTCAGAGAAGGTCCAACAATTGTGTGATGCAGCGAATCAGGAAGTAGCTGAAGCTGAGAAGGTTCAAATTGCCAATTACCTATGTCCTGTAAGGTTCCTATGGATCTGATCTTTGACAGGTTTAGCAGACAAAATGTAGTGTCTAAGTTTCTCATGACTAACATCATTAATGATTCTCATTTTCTTAGGGTAACTATGCTGTCTCCGGGGGCTTAAAAGGAGTAGAAGTGCTGGAATCTAAGGCAAAGTCTTTCAAGGCTCGAATGACTGTATGAACATATACCCAAACCTTATATTTCCAATGCTATCAACTTTCATAAAAAGTTTTAATGACTTTCACTCTGTTCTGCAGGTTCGTTTAGCTGTTGCGGGTGCTTTCCACACAAGGTTTATGGAACCAGCTGTGTCAAGGTTGGAAGTAGCATTGGCGGCAACAGAAATCAGAAAACCAAGAATACCAGTCATCTCCAATGTGGATGCACAGCCACATGCAGATCCTGACACAATCAAGAAGATATTGGCACGTCAGGTATGCTGCTGCTGAAACTTGTTTC
>JASCZI010181247.1:103221-117434 GCA_036250425.1 Stylosanthes scabra | reverse complement strand
CTACAATTTGCAGGTTACTTCACCTGTTCAATGGGAAACAACAGTGAAGACTCTTCTAAACAAGGGGCTGAAGAAAAGTTATGAACTAGGACCTGGAAAGGTAGAATACAGATAACAAATACTATTATGATAAACAAATATTATCAATGGGAATTGGTATTAGCATTTCAAAAGTGGAGACCTATAGTTCTTAGAGTTAATTACACGTTAAGTCTGTGACCATAGGATGGTCCACCTATGCCACTGGGTTTTAAAAATGTGTAAATCGACCTTGAGTTTTGATTTTTTTTTTTCCTAAATGCGTAAATTAACTATATTGGCTCTTTTCCCAAAAAAGAAAAAGAAAAAGAAATATTTAACAAAGTTTAGGGCATCAAAATTCCATGTTTAGGAAAGTTCATGGAATTTTTTAACATAATCCAAAGTTTAAGTGGATATAATGTGCTAATTGTGTCTGAAATGTACATCTTGAGAAGTTCGAGATCAATTTGCACATTAATATTTAGGAAGTTCAAGTTCACAAGATGTAAAGGATTGGAAGCAGTACAGCTAACCCTAATTTTTTATAACTTTGCTAACATTTGTTTAATTGTTCTCTTCTCAGGTAATTGCTGGTATTATCAAGAGAGTGGACAAAGGAGCTGATATTGAGAATATAAGTGCCTGAGAAAAGATTGCATCCCCAACCTTATTCCTTCTGTGACTTCCAAATTCCAATCAACTCAATAAGTAAACCATCATTTTGTCTCTGAGGAAAGATTGCATCCCAAATAAGGAGAACATGGAACTTGGAATTTTGTAAACATATATTAGGTACAGTTGGATTTGAATGCCAATATTGAAGTTAAATTTTAGTTTTAAGAATTGACACTATTATGATGAACGTGTTGGACCTAATTGAATGTTGTTTACCTAATCAAACTTTTGTGTCAATAGCATTGCCTGATAGTTTAATTGAAATTTAGGGACTTTGAATACTTCTAAGCAACTAGACAATTTTTCTTATACCCTCCTAAAACTAGAGGTTAAATTACCTTCTTTCATATGCTATTATATAATAAGTCTGTTTTATGAAACATTTTTGTCATGAAATACTCATTTAACCATTCTAACATATAGTTAAAATTTGAATAAAAATAAACTTTTTGAACACATTAAATCCATGTAGAATTAAGTTTATTATGCGATATAATAATTTATTCTCTAACTTGAACTATTGTTTTATGATGAATTAACTTTTTGTGTGTTCTTTGAAGTTTTTTCGAGTTTTCGATCGGAGTTCTGTTTGAGGGTTTGTTGCTGGCTTAATGAGTTGTTGCATACACAAGATGAGATTTGAATCCCCACACTTACATTAGTGGATTAATGAGCTAACTACTAGATGAATCTAACTTGGTTAGTTTTTGGAGTATTGTATGTTGAATTTATCACAAAAGGCTAAGAAAAGTTATTAGTGAATTAACAGTAAAGTGGAGACAGTAAAAAAACTATGGTAATCGGATAAATTTCATTTCTATCTAAATTTCATTCTTTTGAACGATAATGAAGAATTTGTGGCACAACCAACACGTCAGCAATTTGAGAAGAGCATTAGCACAATGCTCTTATACAAATTAAAACATATGATGAGAGCCATAACTATGAATATCCTAAATCTTCATCATCATGGGTTGTCTCATTTTCTTCATCATCTTCATCTCCGTCGGATACTGATGATGCGTCATCATCGTCATCAGAATCCTAAAATACACAAAACAAATCATTCTTTTAGTGCTTGGTTGCAAGCAAAATTCAACGAAAATCAGTGTATTTAAAAATAAAATCCAAATTTGTAAAACAAAAAATATTACGTGTATTAAATTAAAAGGTGGTTTAAAATTTAAACCTGATGATAGTGGCGGTGAATAATAGTGCTATGTATGCCTCCAATTGTCCTAATTATTATGTACATGGGCACAATAATTCCACTTGCCCTTAGCATAAACATCTAAACAAAATAATAATAAAAAAGTTAGACACATTATTCAAAAAAAAAAAGGCAGATATTTGTGCATCTTTTGAAAATAGTGGAAAGCAAGTACTTACAGTAAGGATTGTAAATGGGTAATCTTCCATTCCACTTGTAAGCACTGCAAAAAGATGTCTTACAAGCATGATAAGTGTAAACTGCACACAAAAATAACATGAAAATGAGTTTATTAGTTGAGTTGGCTAAGTTCAATAAATCCCACCTTAATTTTATTCTGATAGGCAGAGGTATTGGCTATAAATATCTAATGTGCATTATTATTATTATTATTAATAATGATAAAACTTTCTAATGTGTAACATTTTCAGATAATCCCAACATAATAAACAAAAAACTAATATAACATACTTCTCACAATAATCATTTGAGTTATTTTATTAAAATTGTAAAAATACCAAATATAGTTACACAATGATATTATCTGGTGAATTCAATTTGAATATATTATAAGTATAAAGGTTTTATACACATTCAATTACGTAATCGAATGTCAATAAAAATTTACATTAACTATGTAAATGATCATTAATAAACGGATATAATTGTATAAAATTTTATACTATCATTACATCAAAATTAAATTCTATTATATACATTATAGATTATGTCTGTTGTTAGACATGACACAGTCAAAGTTAAAATTGAACTATTCATCATATTTATTCTCTTAACACAAAATTCTTAAAGAAAATACTTCGAATGTCATTTGGCAACAAATGCTTGATTTCCTTGAAGAAGAAAAAGAAAATGGCTCCAAGTGTAGTCTCTCCATTGACCAGAAACTACAATATGGTTGTTTTAGAAAAAGTCAACCTTGGAGTTCTTGACTCCTTATTTTCCCATTAGAAAAAGTCATATATCTTTCCTTCAAGTGGAATCATCATTAAAAGTCTTCTAGCAATTTTTTTTCTTTTTTAAAAAAAAATCAAAATCAAACTTGATACCTCTAATTATGGAATAAATGTACCTAGAACTTCTAGTCTAGAGTTATGGTACAGCAAGAAGATATGTAGGAATGCCATTTGGCAAAGTTCACTTGAATCGATAAAGAAGTATTATTCCTTGTTAGTTTAAAAATGGAATATTACTGGTTGATTTTTTGAATGTATAAAAAGAAAAAATGAAATAAAAAGTAAGATTTAATAATTGAGAGGGAAGTAAAGATTTAAATGCTTACAGCAAAAGCAAGTGATCTGCAGCAAGAAGCTCTTCTATCTGCAGCAGAAGTGCATTCATCATCAGAGTAACCGTTTTCTATTCTTCTTCTTCTTCTTCTTGCGTTTAAGACTTCTTCTACCTCCCTTGTTTCTATTTGCAGGCTATCCCTGTTTTTTCAACAACTTATACTTTAATTAACCAATTATATATCATTCTCAAATAATCAATATTCAAACAACCAATGTTATTAGAATCCTATTCAAATTATACGTAATTCCTATTTCAACTGGCAATAAATTTAGAAGAGAAAAAATAATCCTATTCGATAAATGCTATGGTACCTCTCTTATTCATAGGTAACGAAATTTTTCAATTTGAATTTCTTTTAATTGGTACCCGTAATAAATAGAGGCCTTTTAGTTGTTAGGAGCGTGGACAAAGAAGAACAAATTACTGAAAAAGAAAGATTTTTTTTTTTTAAAAAAAAAGTGCAAGTTAGTTTAGTAAAGGGATGACACTTTGAGATTGTGCTTGGTCAAATAAATTAGATGCAAAGAACATAAAAACTTGACATTGATTGTATTGCAAGCGGGAAAGTTGAATGAGTTTGAGACATGTGATGATCATCAAAATATATTGAAATTTTGTGTTGAACTCGATCAGCAGCCTAACCATGTGATTTTGATTTATCCTAATATAATAATTTACGTTAAAAATTATTAAAAATAATTAATCAATTTTATTGTGAAGTTACCTAATGGTCATTGCTGCATCAGCTATCTGAGATTTCTTTGGAGGTGCTGTATATCCAGGTTCATATTCCTGTCATCAAAACAGGCCTATAATAATAATAATAATAATAATAATAATAATAATAATGTGATCATCAAATATGCTTATAGCTATTATAATAAGAATTTAATTTTAATACATCATTAATAAAAAAAATTTAAAATAATTATTCAATTAAATTTATATATTTATATGACTTTAAAATAATAAATTTAAAATTTAATTACTTACTTACATGAGGATACAAAATTCATCAAGTAAAACTCTTTCTCTATATGAAAATTAAATTCTTATAATAATATAATCCAAGTTCATATTGATGCCAATTACTATAACAGAAGCATGTAGACCATTGCAACTAATACAGAGACACTTAAGCCAACCCAAAGACAAACAAAAACACTAAAACCTGAAATGAAAAAAACAAAAGGAAAACGTCATCAAGGAAAATTTAGATGTTTATCTTGTTTGATCATTACTATAATAAAAAAAGATTGAAAAAAAAATTCAAATAATATCATCGAATTTGAAAGTATTAATAGTCAAAATAGTCCCGAAAAGATGATGCATGATCAAAATCTCGAATTGGTTCTTGAAAGATAAACATAAAAGAAATGAAAGTTTAGATACCTGGAGACAAATCTCACAAGTTGTATTGCCCTTCTCATTGCACCATCTCTGTATGCAATCTCTATGAGCAAACTGCATATAATATAAGAACAAAGCAATAATCAATTTAAATTTTTAAAAAAATAGAAAGAAATAAATAATCCATAAGAGAAAACTAAAAAAGAAAGAAAGAAAGAAAGAAATACCTTAACGGTTCCAGAACAAGCACAAGGAGCTTCCAAGGTTTTGGAGGTCTCGAATTCTTCTTCATGGCATATTCTACACCGAGAAATATTCATACAAATTGATCTCAGATCATTCACTTCCAACACAATTTCTTCATTGTTCTTCTTTTTATTATTATTATTCATAACTATAGCTACAAGCTCCACGCTTCTTCAAAAATAAAAAATAAAAAGAAGTTGAACCTTTTTGGGTTTTTCAAATTCTCTGTGTATAGTACTTCTCTTCTGTTTCCCTTTCTCTCTGGAATCTCAAATTATATATAAAAGAAACAACACCGTATTTACAATACTACCCTCCTACCACCATTTTCCACTATTAAAATTTAAAACTAAAGTTCTTTTTTAGTATTTTTAAATTTGTAAGAGCTTTGTCAGAAATATAAAAATATACGTTACAGAAAGAAAATAAAAATTTATTGATTTTACTTATTTATGTTTTTTATAAAAAAATATATTAAAAATGAAAATAAAAAATATAAATATAAATCATAGGCACTTTAATTAATTATGAAGGATTGTTCTGAGTTCTGACCAAATTAATTATTTGGAGGGCTAATTAATAAATAAAGCATTAAATAATTCTCAAAATAATGAACGAGTATACGGTACCTATAAATGAACACATGAATAGGTTCTAGAATTCCTTTCTTATGTGAAGGAAAAGAAGGAAAGAAATATATCCCAACTAGCCTTTTCAAAGAAAAGTATATAAATTCTCCAATTTTATTAAGATAAGCCATTTTTTAATTTTTCGTCAATTGGCTTTTTCGGGTAAACTAAAATTGTCTCAAGATCTTTCACGGTTGAAGTTATGCTCTCCATTATATTCACTTATTAATTCATGAGACTTTTATATAATTTGTACATACCATACATATAATTTCATTTTTCTTAGCTTCTTCATTAATACAAAATATGCCATCTACTAAACTAAAAATAATTACATTTCAAACTATTATTATTCCATTTGTACGCCGGTTCAAGGGATAATATAATATGAGTTACAACTCATTAAAATTTAAAAATATATTTTGGGAGGTTAAAAAGGTAAGTATCGTGAAAAGAGAAATATGCATTAAGATGAGTTGATCTCTGTCTCTGAGACCTATAGAAGCTTCAATCACCAACGGTAAAAAAAATAAAAGCTCAATACAAACTGAAATTTGAAATCATGGACCCCACTATTTCATTAGATTAATAATTTAGATAGAAGCTTTTTGCCCAAATACATTATCAACTCTCATTCGCCTCCTTTCCATGCCACGCTTAACGCTTTCATTTCTTATTATTATTATTAACAACAATATTGATAAGAAAACATATTTAACAAAATATAATAATAAAGAAACATATCCATTACACAAACATTTCTTTTACTTAATTTGATAAGTACTAATACATCATTATTAAAAGTTTAAATTTAACTTTAATATATTGATAATATAAAAAATTTAACAATCATCTAATTTCATTCGTTTTTTATCATCCACACAATTAACGTAAAAAATAATTATAAAATAAATTTTTTACTGACTTAATATTAGATAATTAAACACAAATATAAAACTATGTTACACTATTAACCTCACAAAATTAAATTCTACTATTAATAAACAAGTTTCCCAATTCTTATCCATGAGTGATTTGATTTGATAATAAAATGGGCGTGGTAGGTAGTAGTAGTGGTAGTACTGCTAATAATTGTCATGCAATAGCTAGCTATGTTTATTTGTTTTCTTTCATAAACATTCTCTAGAAATTTTATTCATTCGGAAGCAATAATGTTATTGGTTTTTTAATTATTATTTTTTAAAAAAATCCTTGCAAGAAAACATGCATAGAATCAGCTATAATTTATCTTCTACCTATAATGAAAGAAAGCATAATTTATATATTTAAAACAATTAAAATTGAAGGTGTTTTTTATTCAAAATTTTTTTATTATTTTAATACTAGAAGTTATTAATTATTATAAAATATAAAAAATATAAATCCTAGCTAAACCTTATAGAATTTAAAATACACACACAAGCTGTTACAATCATCACACCTAGTTACCACTCAATTAGCCCTCTCAATCTTTTGCCTAGAAAAATAAAAAAACAGTAGCAACAATAATTTTTATGCTCTACATATAATGTAACAATATATCTCTCTAATTGCCAATAATGTTACCAAATTTCAAATTTGTTGAAGGAGCCAATGCAGGTTCATCATCATGCCATTTAATTTTACTCCATATAATATTTGTGACAAAAGCTGACACATAACTCATGCTTTCTTGTTCTTATCGCCCCCTAAAATTGTTTGAATTTATATCCATCATTTTTATGAGCAAAACTTGCCGTATGGAAGCTTCGGATGTGATTAAAAACATTTCAACCTTTCTTGAACCATTTCAATTGTATTTTGCGAAGAAAAAGCCTTGATTAGGAGATCAAAGTGGACCTGCCCCAAAAAATCTTTTTGCCACCTAACAATTCTATTATTATTAGTTGCTTGCTAAGTATACCAAATTGAACGTCTAACAATTTTTATATGTGTCTTTTTGTCAGTTTAAATTTTGAAATAAATTATTTTATAACATAATATCATATTTTATAACAAAAAATCTAAAATGTATTTTTTTTATACTAAATGTGATACTCTAAAAAAAACACTCAAACTAATTTGAATATCGCTCATGTAATAAAATACCAGAATTCTATTTGAACACTAAAATCAGCCATTATATAATACATGTATAATTTTATAATTTTTAATATATTTTTTTATATTTTTATATATTAGATATTAATGATTAATTTTAGTGACTAATTTTAATATGCAAATAGTATAATTTGATAGAATATAATAAGTCTTAAAATGTTGATTAATTAGGTAAGGGTGGTTTTTCTTTTCGTTTTCTGCCACGGGAAGTGATGGTTGGTAACAAAGTAGTTCGGTTAAATCAAGGAAAACCTATCAGGGTATAGTTTAAGCTGATTATAATTCTTGAATAGCCTATAATTAAACGTGCTCCAATAAAGAAGGGAGTTAACCAAGCTTCCATGATCGGATTGATGTTTGAAAATCTAATCAGAGTGCTAAAAGGAATATCTATCCCTATTGTTCATATTTGATATCTTACCTTCAAAGTTCATGCAGATACACCATTCAGGTTAAGGTCATAAAATAGTATGTATAGAAGCATTTCACTTAAGGTAGACCATAATCATATAAAATAAAAGCTCATGATATTAACATTTGACATGTAATTTACATTTGTGTAATATCAAATGGCATCAATCACCATAAAAATTAGAAGTAACTAGCTTTGTGTGACCTATGTCTCATAAAAATATGAATTAGTGTGTTTATTTGATGATAAAGATACAATTGTCTTAGATGATATTTGGAGGAAGAAGAAAGAGTGATTGAAGAAGTGGGAGCATAGTATATTATAATTTGGTTGTGCGATTCTATATGCTACATAGTGATTAAGCTGTGACTGTGATATATAACTTTATTTTTCATCAAGTGGAATTGATGATATTAGAGATGTGAAAGTTTAACTTGAAGATGAATAATGGTGAATCAAGAAAGGGATTCAATACATACAGCTACTGTATATACTTCTTTTATATTACTACTGTTACATCAACTAATTAATTTACAGTAATATAACTACAGTTTATGCCAACTGCCAACTATGGTTAACTTAACTAATGTCTTAACTTGCTTAATTATTACTAAATTAGTATGTAAACTGAATTACCTGTTTTCATTCTAAACTAAATTTGCTGGCATAATGTTTCAGTCTTAAACCAAAGGAATAGCAAGTATGACATATGTGCCATTTCATTGTTGTCCCTGATAGTTTCATAACAGTACCATCTATTAGAACAATTATTTTGCAGCCTTTAGTGAAGTATGATTTTGTTTGGAGTTCAACTTTGTTCTTTATTTTGATTCATAAGCTTTCAAGATGGACTTAACTGAGGAGTAAACAATGGTTGTGACATGGTAGTTTGTAAAAATATAGACATAAATTGAACGAAAATGTAAAATATTTTTTTTCTACAGAAATGCATCAAAATTATCCTCTAATATTAATATATAGAAAATTTTCTTTTAAAAAAAAAATGAAGAGCACAATTGGGAGAGAAATGCAGAAGTACATTAGCATGTTCCATAAAAAAAAAAAAAAAGAGTAATGTTGATCAAGTGCTGGGTGACACTCTCAACCTGCGAAGCTGATCGATCCAGCGGTCCTCCGGAACCCGATCGGCCCAATCGGGAGCCACGCCGCCGAAAGAAACGCCGCGCATCGCCTCCATAACCCTCGTGGCGTTCTCCTCACTCAGCGGCGCGTTTCTTCTACTCTCATCCTCACTGAACGCCCTCCTTATCTCTTCTCTTCTATTCCTCTCTTCTTCTTCCTCTTCTTCTTCGTCTTCGCTGCTATTGCTCTTGTTCTCTACGACGTCGTTTCGATCCAAAGACGAGATCCCGTTCTCCGCCACACCGTTATGCTGCAAACAGTACCCGTTCGGAACCTGGTGGAACTCGACGCCGTTCTCTCCGTCCGATTGGCCACTGCCGTCGTCGAAGCCGGAGATCGGCTGGTAGTATTCCTCTGCAGCTGCCTCGTCACCGGAATTCGTATCCGAATCGCTTCCGTGTTCGTTTTCTACGCACCACAAAAATTGGAAGAAATAATAATAAGAGAATAGGAAATTAAAATGGAATGATGAACATTGGGAAGAGGTTTAGTTTTTTTTACCTTGATTGAAATTAGCGATGGTAGCGTTCATTGTTGGGAGGTGAAGAAGAGAGCGGAGGCAATGAGCGAAGATGGGGAAGAAACTGGAAATTGAGAATAAGCCCCGAAGGGCTGAACTGATATTTTAAAAATGAAATAAAAAATAAAAATTAGTAAAAAAATAAAAATCGAATTGCACCAGCCGGGAATCGAACCCGGGTCTGTACCGTGGCAGGGTACTATTCTACCACTAGACCACTGGTGCCTTTTGATACCAGCTATATAATCAGTTTTATTTAAACCATCACAATATTATTGCACCCGTATTCAGTTATTGCCATTGGCCACTGTGAAACTTTTACATTCTATATACCAATTTTTTTTGTGACTATATTCTATATACCAATTGATTGAACTAAATCAATAAAAAGGATATATGAAAAATATGTAAGTTGTTTCTTTAAAAATAATTGTGTAGCAAGGTGGATATCAAGAATGCATTTGAGAATCGGTCTAAAATGGATGACATGAATATTCGAGAATGCTCCTCTTATTGCATACGAACAACAATTTGATGTATTTAAAGAGGCTTCAAAATTTAAATCAACCAAAGTGCAACAAATGTATGTATAAAACTATGAATAGAACATAATTGGATTGGTTTTTTACCTTGTGTGATAAGGTATTTTATAGGATGTTGATTTAACCTAAATTTTCAGAAGTAATTAGAGATGAGACAAGATTCATATGTTTTTTTTTTATTTATTATTGGATTGAAAATTTTGAATCCTAGATTCACTACTCACATATCCATTCACACGCACTCTCTTTTTATTTACTTGGGAGATTTGGAGTTCTATATTCCTCCATGAGGATTAGAACCCAAATGTAGCTCCTTGTGAGGCCATCAATTCAATTATTCGATCTAACCCTCTACTGTAGCCCGTATAGGTTAGGTCGGACAATCAAAATTTGGATTGTCCCTTTGTTCAACCCAATATCTAGTGACTTTAAGCCTTTCTCAAAATTCCGAATTAAAGACATGTTGGCAGTTAATTCTTTTAGGAAAATTAGGGGAGCAATGGATGGGATATTATAGGATTTACACTCAACTCTAATTTTTTTCAGAGGTTATTTTTCATTAATATTCAACTATATCCTATCCAAATATTTATAAAATGGCAATCCTAACCCTACCCGCTCTAAACCTGCGGGTATTCAAACCCACTCGCGAGTTTTAAAAAATACCTTATTTATAAATTAGGAAATAAAATTTGATTTTTAATAAATAAATGTGTTAAATTTTCAATTAAATATCTTAACTCGATAGCTAAAGATTATTTATATCATTAAAAAGTTCTTGATTTAACACTCACTTCTAACATATTTTGATATAATATAACATGATAAACTATAAGTTACCAATATTGAATTAACCAACAAGCCACCAACACTTTCCTTCCATCTCTCTTTTGGATCCCTAACAATAATCTCCCGAACTTGCTTGAGGAGAGCAGTAGTCACCATTATCCTATCCTTTCATCCATCCAAAAACATTTTACTCTTCATGTTCTCAGAATCTAGCTCCCTCTCAAGATCCTCTATTTCATACATATCGGAGAGGATTTCCAATTGTTCTTTGGAGATTGATGAGGAATCGGAGGTGGTCGGAGCTTGAAGGGGTGGATTCAGCATTGAAGTGCTTCTTGGTGATGTTGGTGGACCAGGTGCTGGTGAAGGAGGGAGAGTCCCAACCTAGGTCATCGTTGTCCAAGGGGTAGCACCCGCAGAAAAAGTTATGTAAGGAAATGCATCTCTCTCTCTTTCTCTCTCTCTAAGTTACGGCGGGTTCTTCGACCACATCAACGACAATTTCTTTGTCCTTCAGCAACGGCACATCATCTCCATCGCACAACCTCCATTTGGTAGTCCATACGTGGAGTTGTCGATAGTAGTTGTGGTGCAGCAAAGCAATTTTTCGGCGAGAGAATCCAGCAAGAAGATATTGGTTATGGAATGAGAGAGAATGTAGTTTAGATGATCTATTTTTTTTTGTCAGAATGATATATTTTTAGTTTTAGATGATTAATTTTATTTTGTTGGATACTTTATTTTATTTGTTTGAATGATCTATTTTTATTGATCACTATTGGGTGCCAATTCATTGATTACGTAGAACTGTTATATCGCATATATACATAGAGTGCGAATTAAATATCAACCTGCACCTTATTCGATCCGAAGCTCAACGCGCTCCGCATTTAATCTTATACGATCATAGTGAATTAGATTGGGTATTCGGATATATGGTTACAATTAAGGAGGATAACAATAAGTTAATGTAAAACTATTAGGAGCCCTTGTTAGGTAGCCAATTAAGTAGCAAATGTGAAAAGAGATGGGTCGGTTCCATTTTTATTTTGAATGGGCCTTCATTGTTATGTGTTTGTTGGCTCTCTATAGACTACATAATGTGAGCTTCGTAGCATTGTTGTAAATTTATTTATTTATTTATTACTGTAATCAACAATAAAGTTGAATTTTACCTCAAAAATATATATTTCATGTTAAAGAGTGGTGTTGGGTTAAATTGTATCTCAAGATAATACATTAATGTTTTTATTTGTATAGTAATAACGCATTGGAAGTTGTTTGTTTGTTTCAAATTTTGCTTCATTCTTTGATAAGTGTGACTACTAACTATCTATTAGTTAATTGAACGACTAGGTCTAGATCACATATTTAAGAATAGAATAGAGTAGACTTCATTCAATTCTTTGACATATCTAAAATAAAGAACATTATTTTCTAAAAAAAAATTTTAAATCTCTTTAATAAAAGTTGAGAAAATATTAAAAAAAAAAAAAAATTAGAGCTCAGATGCGTTCCCTTTCATCCGAGTTAACAGATGCTAGTGATAGACCCAATCCATCACAGTGAGCGCAAACTTCTTCACAGCTCTGCACCAGCCGGGAATCGAACCCGGGTCTGTACCGTGGCAGGGTACTATTCTACCACTAGACCACTGGTGCTTGTTGCTTCTAATTAACAAAGTTTATTATTTCTAATATTATTGTTTTTTTATTCACGATAAGCGTTTGTTTTCAGTTTCATGGGAGCAGGGGCAGTGTGTGAAGGAGAGGAAGGAAGCAATGGCAATTCCAATATTGAGGGCTGCAATGATTCCTCACTCTCAACCACTCCTTCATAATTCTATATGTGGTGGTGGTATTGATGAAACTTCCAGAAGGAGGAGAAGATTGTTTCTCCCTTGTTCTACTTCTTCTTCTTCTTCTGAGCTCAACCCTGCAATTCGGTCAGCTACTGACCCTAACTATATCTTTACCTGATTCTTCCATGGTTTTAGATTTGTTATGCCCTTTCTTGAACATGGGTTTGTTTGTTGATAGGTCAGAGGTTTCATTTTCTGTTGGGTCTTGCCTCATTCCTCATCCAGACAAGGTACTGATTCAACTCAAACTCAATACAGAAGAAAGTAACCAACTTTCAAGTTTTAACCTTTGTTCTAAATTCTAATAAACCCATGTCATATATATGATAAATAAACTGTATTTATGTTTGGATTGGTAAGTAGTGGAAGTTAATTGAATGGAATGAGATGGAGATGAAGGGAAATGGAATGGAGTAGAGTGATATAATCAATTATTTATTCTGCTCCACTGTTTTGATATTTTAGTTATTAAAATGGAGTAATTTTGCAGCCTATTTCTCCCAAATTAGAGGGAAGAAAACCAAGACAAGGTGGTGGCATTAGATGGAATTTATTGTTATGTTCCACTGTTTTAATCAACAGTGTTTTCTTGCATTATGTTATGTTCAAAAGACTGTTGCTCCTTAATTTTGTGCATCTGGCACTTTCTGAAGTCATGTTCTTTTTCTTAAGGTTGATAGAGGTGGGGAAGATGCTTTGCTTGTCAGCAACTACAATGGGGGAGTTATTGCTGTTGCTGATGGTGTTTCTGGGTAATCTACTCCCCACTCCCTCCTTCCCTTTCTTTCTCTCTTTCTGAGTGTAAAACTTCAATCATTGAACAAAAACAGAATATGCAACTTTAAAACTGTTTTTGATTAATTAACTTAACAGCAGAAAGATTGCATCATATTATAAAATTGAGGTGTATTGACATTATCCTTTTCTCATTCTGTGCCACAGTTGGGCGGAAGAGGATGTGGATCCTTCGTTGTTCCCACGTGAATTGCTGGCTAATGCTTCTAATTTTGTTGAAGATATGGAGGTAATTGCTGATACTTAATATTGTTTTAAGTTGTAGTTCTTTTGTTTTTCAAGGTACATGCTTTTGTTCTTGGGTAAATGAAACGGAAATATTACATGCGATTCTTTTCCATTTGCGAAAAATAACACTACCGTTTCAATCTTATAAAATGTTATACCAACCTCCCTTCATGCCACTAACATCCTAGGAGGTATGTGTAGGAATGAGTCATGATGAATCAAGGGGTATTATTTATAATATTTTAACCTTAACCCTTGGGGGAAGTTTTGGAATTTATATACTTTCATATTTTTTCTCCTTTTCATTTGGAGCTGTATATCAATGTGAATGTTTCTATGTATGTAATGTTGTTGGCTGACTAGCAACTTGGATATTGCTGT
>JASCZI010181247.1:80613-95902 GCA_036250425.1 Stylosanthes scabra | reverse complement strand
AGAGTAGGGCAATAAATGTTGACTTAGTGTATTACATGTTAGTTTATGGTAATACTTGCGTTGTATAAGTTAGCGTAATTATGTTTACTAATTAATTATGTTTAGGATAAACTACTTAGTCTAACATGTATTTTTTTTATATTAATTTAGTAACATGTTAAGTAATTATTAAATTAATTTTTAGACCTATCTGATATAATCAACAATAATTTATTTAGATTAACGGAGTGTACTTTGGTTTAGAGTAATGTGCATGATAAAGAATTTAGCATTATCTCTATAAAATAATTTAGTATAAAGTATTTATATCCGTAACAGAGATAAGTAGATTTAACATAAGATATTATTAAATTGTTGTAGAGAGAGAAAGTCTTATTGCCCAGGCGTTGTTCCTTCCTTATGCCTGTTCCGGAGAGGCTGATCCCGTTCATGATAGAGGCTGGTTTCGGGGACGTCATCCAGCTGCGGGATTTCGCCTTCGACGCTCCACTCCTGTCTGCATTTGTGGAGCGTTGGAGGCCGGAGACGCATACGTTTTGCCTCCCATGGTGTGAGTGCACCATCACGCTGCAGGATGTGGCATACCATCTTGGTCTCCGAATAGATGGGG
Source organism: Stylosanthes scabra (assembly GCA_036250425.1). Lineage (NCBI taxonomy): Eukaryota > Viridiplantae > Streptophyta > Magnoliopsida > Fabales > Fabaceae > Stylosanthes > Stylosanthes scabra. The sequence goes on along the minus strand of JASCZI010181247.1, from coordinate 95,292 downwards.
ATTCTGTTGGAGGGTGTATGCGGGATTTCCAGGATCATTATAAAAAAAAATACATGCTAGACTAAGTAGTTTACCCTAAACATAATTAATTAGTAAACATAATTACGCTAACTTATACAACGCAAGTATTACCATAAACTAACATGTAATACACTAAGTCAACATTTATTGCCCTACTCTAATATTACCTACAATCATCGTAATTATACAACATAATTGAAAATATAAAAATTTTAGGAAGCGAAACACCAACCAGGGCGCCTGCGATGTGATAGTCGCGGTTGAGCCGCGACAAACTCTCTACAGCCTGTGGGGCTCCCCAGCCGATGCGCCTTGGCCTACTTCCTCGGCCGGTTCGGGAGCAGGCGCTGCTCGTGCGGCTCTTCTGGAGAGTCCCTGAGGAGCCATTCTATCACACAACACTAAGGGAGGAAAGAGAGTGCCTAGAAAGGTAAATATGGAAGAGAGAGAGGGGAAAATGAGTGAATCTCAAGTCCTCCTGCCTTTTTATAGGCGGAGACCTTATCTCGGGGACCCCGAGATACGTTGAAACTAGCATGAAAGGGCGTATCTCGGGGTCAGTGAACCCGAGATACGTGTAAACATCATTTCGGGGACACTGACCCCGAGATATGTAAAGATGGCTTATTTTCGTAAATTCGTGTACCTGCGTCCATATGTGTAAATTTGGAATTTTTTTTATTTATTTAAAAAAAAAATCCTAGATACTACATACTAGATATGAGTTAGTAGTTTGAAAAACAAAAATCTAGGTGAATGGCATTTATTTTAGTTGATACGGAATTATTTTGTTTAACAATAATTCTATACAATCAAGCATTTTAATCAATCAAGTCCTTCTCTTCCACGTACTTTTCACGTTCATTTTGTTTTCAATACAAAGAGAAGGAGCATAAGAAGAAGAAGACGACGATGACAACCACAACCACGACGACAGGCCGACAGCAACGACGAGGAGGAGGAGAGACAACGACAACGATGAAGCTGAAGATGACATTGACAGTGGAAGAGAAGATGACGACGACAACAACGACGACCACGATGACAGTGGTGGCGAGGAGGAAGAGGAGAGGACGACGATGACGATGGAGATGACAATAGAGAGCTAGGAAGAGGAAGAAAAAAAAGATATCAAATGAAGAAGGGGGAGAAGGAACATAATAAAGAAGGAGGAGGAGGAGGAGGAGAAGAAAAAGATGATGAAGAAGAAGAAAAGAAGAAATTCGTTTTTTTTTATTCAATAAATTCAATTCTATTTTTAAAAGAAATCTTGTTCTTTTTTTTTTATAATGAAATGCATTTCATTGAAGAAGATGATGAAGAATAAAAAAGAAAAAATCTGTTTCTTTTATTTAACAAATCTGATTCTGTTTTTAAAAGAAATATGGTTCTGTGAGTAATGAAATACATATCATTAATTAAGATGATGAAGAAAAAGAAATCAGTTTCTATTCAACAAATCTAATTCTATTTTTAAAAGAAATATGGTTCTTTTTTTTGTAATGAAATGCAATTTATTGAAGAAGATGATGAAGAATAAGAAAATAAGAAATCTGTTTCTTTTATTTGACAAATTCGGTTCTATTTTTGTAATGAAATGAAATTCATTGAAGAAGATAATGATGAAGAAGAAGAGAAGCTATCTGTTTCTTTTGTTCAACAAATCCGATTATATTTTTGTAGTGAAAGTTAGTTATATTTTTGTAATGAAATGCAACAACAGAAATCCAATTTTGTTTTTATAACAAATTTGGTTCTGTTTCAATAAGAAGAAGAAGAAGAAGATTATGATAATTGTGGCAGCAGCAACGGCGATTACGACGCAATAGCATGTTGAAAAAGGAGGAAGAGAATGTGGAGGAGTTGCAGAGAAACTGGGAAGAAGAAGTGCGCATCTTTTTAAATTTTGAGAGAGTTAGGGACTGCACGTGTAACGTACGCACCAGGTGAAAGTGGAAAAAAAAAAGACTTGATTTGGACTTTGTTGATAAAATAGGTGTATGTGTAGTGGTATTGTTTTTTTTAAAAATGGAGATAATTTTTAGAGGTCAAGATGTTTTTTGTGATTTAATTTTTGTCAAAATTTGATTTTCTTTTTTAATCTAAGCATAAACGGACAATACATAAAAAAGTATTTTATAATAGACAAAATAAACATAAAAGATTTTCTTTTGGATCTTAGGTGAGACTCGAATCCAAGATCTCTTAGAATGAGGGTGGGGGAATGCTATATGATAACAAAAGTATATCTTAAAGATAATTAAGTAGGAACCAAAATAACTTTTTATGTATACTTTTTATGTTATTAATTAACACTAAGAAAAACTCTACATAACTAATATTATATTAACCAAAACTATCTCTTTCCCTCCCTTTCCCCATCGTCTTTTATTCCCATATCAAGGACCTAAGAATCTACAAAGATGGTCCACTAGAGTGCGCCATTTGCCTCACTGAGTTCACCGACAGCGACTCACTTCGTTTGCTGCCACATTGCAACCATGTCTTCCACCCTCCCTGCACGCCTGGCTCTCTTCCCATGTGCCCCGTTTTACGCACCAATCTCAACCAAGATCCCTCCCAAGTTGTAATTTCGATGACAGCACAATTAGGCAGCGATAGAGAAAAATAAGAAGAATAAGGTTCTAGAAACAAAGCAAAAGAAGATAACGTGGATAGTGAGAGCATAATTGAGGGGCAGGGAACATGGAAGATGATAAGGGAAAGGGTTGGTTCTGAAAAGTTGAAATACTATGCGGCACTTAGTGGTGGAGGTAGGAAAGTGTGAAAAGAAGTACACGCGAAGATTGCTGGAGGATGTGAGGAGATACGTTATGGTTTTTTTTTTATAGTTAAGGAGATACATTATGATGAATCATGGTGTGATGATGATGCAACGTTCTGCGAGCTACAACGCGGCGGAGAGTTTTAAGAAAGGGTTGTGTTGGAGTGTTACGGAAGGAGGTAGCAGCAGAGGTAAAAAGAATAATATCTCTTGATAATCAGTTTTATTTTTTTTGATAATTTGTCTTTTTAAATTTTGGATGATTAATTTTACAACAGTGATATAAAACCAACATTAGAAAGTTCTTAGAGAGTCAATAATTAAGTTATTATCTAAAATTTAAAAAATTTATCATCCGAAATTAAAAAACATTATCATCCGAACAGAACAAAAGTGATCATCCACAAAATATATGAATTATCATCCATAACTCATTTATCATCACCATCAAATGCATTTACTCCAAAATATGTTGGCTCCCTTTTTTTTTAATTTTAGTTTTTTAAAGGATTTATTTTTTAATTTTGAATGATGATTTTTTATTGATTATTATTGGTTAATATTGATTATCTAGCCCTATTATTTTAAAACTTTATGTAAATTGTTTTTCACCTTATAATCTTTGGCTTTTGTTTTTGTCTATTTACTCGGCTGAGAGTAAGCTCAATGTTAAAATACAATAACTTCAAACATGCAGAAACTTATACACATATGTGCTTTTATAGTTTCTTAATCCGCACACAAAATGCTGCAACAATCTGAAATACTTGTTATTCTTTTCCGCTTAAATTTGAAATTTCTTCTCGTCTAAAGGAAGTTCTATGAACAAAAAGCAAGCTTCTGTCCATACTCCATACACCAAGGTTATTACATTGAGCTGTTCTAATGGTATTATGCACATGCTATTTAATTAGTTTGTCATTTTCTCTTTTAGTTTGTCATTACTCTATAACTAATTCTGTTTTAGCTTTCAATGTGAACTGGGGTATCCTACCTCTTATTGGGTGTCCTTTCCGAGAGTTTTAATGAAATTCATTCATTACTTTTTCAATAAATGGTATCAATGAGTATATTTGTCCATTTAAAAATTAATTAATTAATTAAATATGAGAGAGGAGAAGGTGAGAATATCTGGTTGAAACTTGAAATCAACTGAGCATATCGGATTTCTTCTATTAGTGGACTAGTAGTTTCAAAGGTCCAAAGTAGCCCCTGCCCCTGCTACGTGTTTCTATAGATAAGTATTCCTAATGAAGGGCACCCCACAGCCTCAAAGTAGCAAGGATTAGAATGCTATTTTCCTCTTTTCTATTCCCATATAACAACAGTACGGAACATATTTAATTACGAATGATGAGGCACAAATTATACATACGAAAGGACAATATAGCTAGTTGTGGTACCAATACGGAAAGTATCCAACTAAAATACAAATTATTGAAGAGGCATAAATACTATTATCATGTGGGGGCACAAAAAATCATAGACTAGAAAATTCTAGGCTTTAGATACGGGGAAGAACATCCCATTCCATGGAATAATGTTGCTTTCAAAGATGAAGCTTCTTGCAAATAGCCTCCCATACTTGGATCATTCTCATCCACATAAACTGTTTAGAATATCTCTAAAGATATGGAATTTATTTGTTAGATAATAAGTATAATAATTTTATTACTAGAAGTATAAAGGCTGGAAGTGCTGCGTGCACACATTATATAAACAACTCTCTTCCCGTATTGCATCAACGTAAACATAAACATAACCATACAACAACAATTGCGACCTTTGAAACTGAATTTATTGAAATACCCTTTTATTTTCCTTAGCAAAATTAAACATGTGTTCCCTATCACACAATGACTTGCAGAGAATTTTTGAGAAGCTAGACAAGAATGGCGATGGATTAGTGAGCCTTGACGAGTTGAATTGGCTTCTTGAGAAGACAACAGGAGGCTCCAGCATTAGCCTCCAGGAGCTGGAAGAGCTTCTAGTTGGGAAGAAGAGCCTCAACTTTGACGAATTCGTGTTCTTCTACGACTCCATATCGAATCGAAAGATCAACGACGATGAGGAGGAGGTTGTTGAGGAGGAAGTGGAAAGCGATCTTGAGAAGGCGTTCAAGGTGTTTGATTTGAATGGAGATGGATTCATAAGTAGCCAAGAGCTTGAGTGTGTGTTGAAGAGGCTTGGCTTGTTGGAAGAACAGAGCGGCAATAAGGATTGCAGGGCAATGATTTTCTCTTATGATACCAATTTGGATGGACAACTTGATTTTGAGGAGTTTAAGAATATGATGATGCTTACCACTTCATAATAATCCTTTCGATTTTGATATTTGCTATATCTGTCCCAAAGTATGTTGAGTAATAAGAGTCGAGAATACTCAGAATTAGTCCAATGTGAAAGAAAGCAAGAAGCAAAGAATTTATAAGATAAGAAACTCATAAACTTAATATTTTTAAGATTTTATTATGAATGAGAGTTTTATTGATTTTGTGTTTTTTCACTTAGTTCTTCATATTGTGTATTCTTATCTTATGTTTTCCTTTTTAAAGAAAAATAAAAAAGAAGCCTAGTAAAATGAGTATTATAAAATGTAACTAAGTATAAGCTTAAATAGCTTAATTAAACTCACTTCCAGTAGTATTACATTACGTCTAGTAATAGCGAGAATTAGTATTTTCTCTCTTGTGTCTTGTTCTTTTTCTTCTTTCATTTGTCTTTCGAATTCCTTAATTCCTCTATGGTTTGCTCTTCATAGAGAAGTGGTATTGGTCCTTGGAATAAGCTGTGGATGAAGTTGATAGTCACAAATGATCAAAATTCTAACATACAAGGCTGGCCAGCAAATTGAAGAATAACACCAATAATTGGAATCAGTTAGGAAGGAATGAAGATCGAGATACCAAAGAGTATGACAAATTCGTTAGCAAACACAAGGAGAAATAATGAATTTGATATATATGAATTTAATTTATTTTTTCCCGTAATATATACACAATGCAAAAGTTGAAGTGCTGGAATGCAATGTATGTGATTGCATTCTGTCAAAACCACATAAATATTTGTTGCCTTGCTCAATCGAATCTACACCGGCACATAATCTCATGATTTCAAATATTTTAACACTTTGTGATATATAATTAAATTCATATTGATGGATTATATAATATGTAGAAGAGTAAAACCCCTTTCTAGCCCCTAAACATTTTGATATTGAACATTGCCACCCCCAATCATGTTTAAAACCCATAACAGCCCCTAACCTTTAAATAAATTGGACTACTCGACCCCTATTACTTGCTGGAACAAGTTGTATGATGTGTCAGTTGTGACTCTGATCTGTCAAGTGGAATGCCACGTGTGAATTGTTCATTGTAGAGGAAGACAAATAAACCCCTCCAGCACTGCAAAACGACCTCGTGCCACATTCTGTGTTCCACCCAAATAAACCCCCTCTCAGCAATGCAGTTTCGGCAACAAATTTTCCAACTTCGTATCAAAAGTTCAAACTCCAGTAATTCAAGCATTCAATTTCCAAATAAAAAAAAATTCAAAAACAGATTCAGCCATAGAAGATCAAGATGAAGTCATTGTACATAATTCAATCCAGAAAAATTTTGAAGATTCAGAAAATAAAGAAGAACAGGGGAACACGGATCTGTGTATGAAGACCCTGGCTGAAGCATCGCCGTGCATGACGGGAGGAGTAGCGGTAGCAAGTAGTCGAACACAGTAGCGACAACGGCGGGTGAATCGGTTCTGTCGAACGTGTCCTTCCCGTTTCACCGAGGGGAGGCAAGGCGAGCAGAGGCGGCGACGCAGAGAAGAGTAGAGGTGGGTGGTGGTTGCTTTTTCACGGTGGCCTTTGAGAAACACTACTTGTCTCCCCTTCCCCCCTCAACACCTAACCTAAGAAGGACAAGAGTAAACAGAAGACACGGATGCCTTCGAAGAAGCTTGAGGGAGATTCACCAACACCGGCGGCGGCAAGCTTACAGAAACCGAAACCGCGGCAGACATGGACACACAGACGCACATCGGGCACGCAAGACGGGAGGTAAGGGGCGATTGGACACTCGATTACGACGCCGCCGCTGATGGTGAGCCAACCGGAGAGTCAGCGGTGGTGTTGACGTTGGGGGCAGATGAAGTCGACAGCAGCAGTGGAAGAAGAGGCTTCAAGGTTCAAGAAGATTTGGGGAAGGAGGTGAACCCTGATTTGCTATTGGGCTCTGGTGATGTGTTCAAAGCCCAATTAAAAGGTAATTGGGCCTGGTTAAGTCTTCACATATTTTGTCCAAAAAAATAAAAAGTCTTCACATGTGGCATTACACTTGACAGATCATCAGAATGACAACTGATATGTCACACTTCCAACCTGCTTCCAGCCAGTATCAAGGGTCTAGGAGTCCAATTTGTTTAAAGGTTAGGGGCCGCTATGGGTTTTAAGAATGATTGGGGGTGACAATGTCCAAAATCAAAATGTTCAGGAGTCGAAAAGAGGTTTTACTCTATGTAGAATTTGTGTAAGATACACAAGATTTCATCACGAACATGACCAACGACGATGATCTTTATTATGGTGATTTCTCCCACACCCTTTTAATTTGAGGGTATTGCATATCCATTTTACATCTTCCAATTAACTATTGACATGTGTATTTATTGATCATAATTAACAAATTAATTTTTTGTTTTGTAAAAATAAAAATTCATCTATTTAACACAAGTAGAATACTCCATACGTACATATAACTTATTATACATAGTATATACATTTAATTATCATTAAAGCAAATTTTAAATATGTTAATTTTAAATAAATTATTAAGCCAAAAAAAAAAAGACAACCTTGTTGGTGGTGCTAGAAAAAGAGGAAAGAACATGGAACCCTAAATCTCCTATAATCAATTTCAAATAGCAATTCCACTTAATCCTTGATAATCGCCAAGCCTTATGAATTGATTTGTTTAATTTTTCGATGTCAATGGATTGAGTTCTCTTGGAGTCGGTGCTGTTGAGGTCGACGTCGATGTAGCGATCATCGGTGTCGTTGAACTTAGGTTCTAGCCGGTGTCGAGGGCGACAGAAAGGAGCGAAAACAGGGAAGGTGAGGTGGCGTTGGTGAAAAGACCAAAGTACTGGCTAGCGAGTCTGTCTGAATGGGAGGTTGTGTTGCAGTGGAGAAGGCAAGGCCGAAGCCGGGACTCGTCGGGGCAAGATGTAGAAGACGAAGGAGGTTAAGAAGAAAGAAACTCTGCTAGAAGAAGAAGTGTAGAGTTTCTTGATGGTGACCTTTTGGGGTGGAAGGCTCTGCCAAGGAGTATTGATTGGAGGGTCATTATAATTTGCAGGTTCTGTTTTGGGTTGTTGATGTTGTTTTTCAAAATTTTTTTGCCATTTTGAATAAAAGCTATACATCAATCAATTGAATTTAAGAGATTTTCTTCTTCTGGTTGATTCTAAATTATTGTATCATACCATTATAATCATTCACTTTAATACAATTAGTCTGATTATGTTTCTTCCTATCCTCTATGAACATGATCAATTTTGTAATATCATAATCATTGAATACAGCATGAGCAAAAATCTAATTAATGTTAAAAAAAAACTTATGAATTACTGTTATTGTCAAAGAAACAAAAAATGAATGGAGATTGACATTTTTTCTTTGAGTGAGGCAACGATTAAAAGAGATTTAGGATTTATGTTCTTGCCCTTTTTCCAGTAGCAACAACAATTGCTTAATTTTCATTTTTTAATTTAACAAGAGTTATATATATATATATATATATATATATTAGAATATGTTATCCTACGAAGTATTCTACTTGTGTTAAATACATTAATTTTTATTTTTACAAAATAAAAAATTAATTTGTTAATTATGATTAATAAATACACATGTCAATAATTAATTGAAAGATGTAAAATGGGTATGTAATACTCTCAAACTAAAAGGGTACGGGAGAAATCACCCTTTATTATTCATATCTTGATATAGTATTTGGATAGTTTATACATATAGAATATATATTTATTATTCTATAAGGTAATTTTTACTTTTTTTTAAGACTTGAGTTACAATCACTTTAATCTCTATTAATATCTAAAAAGCAGTTCATGAATTACTGTGTTTCCATGTCAGATATACTTTAGACACAATACGCATCAACACTTATCTAATATGCATATTTTCTGTGTCAATTTTGCTCCGTTTGGTTGGTCTCCATGTCCAGCAAAGATATGGACACGGTGGTACGTATACATCGTTTGTTTATTGAGACACTAATATGTGATGGACACATTTACACACAAATGCACATTAAATATATGTTTTTAGTGTCTTTACTCAGCTATTTTACTTAAATACCGTTGTTTTCAAAACTTATTCTCAGAATGCATTCGTTTTAAAACTATTGACAAAGCTGCCCTCATTTTACCACGGTGGCAGCTTACTTTTTTCAGGTAAAACGTGATGCCACCGTGGCAAAATGAGGCCAGCTTTGTCAATAATTTCAAAACGAGGGTATTCTGAAAATAAGTTTTGAAAATAAGGGTATTTAGATAAAATAGCCTCTCTACTCTAACTTGAGATAATGAGACACAAATTAGGAGACACAAACTTTTCCAATTTTATCCTCAATTATTTTTTAAAATTCTAATCTTGACTCTTACCCTAATCTAGCCTAAAAAACCCTTTTTCTTCTTCCTTTGAAAGTTCGTCTCAGTTTTCACTTCCTACCTCCCTTCTACTGCGACCTTCTCTTTCCGCTACTATCGTTGTCGTTGCCTCCCTCCTTTATTCGCCTCTCCTCCTTTTCTTATGCCTTCACCTCTCTCTCTCTCTATTCCTTCTTCGTTGTCCTCCCTCGTACGTCCATTGCGTGCCCTCCGCTGTCCAATGTATTGTCTCTGTTCTTCTTCCTTTACTGTGCCTCCAGATCTACGTTGCCTCCAAATTTTTGTCGCTACCTGCCATCTTTTGCTCGCTGCATATGCCCGCCATCAAATCTAGTTGTCGTCCGCCATTTGCCATCTGTCTGTCGTGCCGCCACTGCTGCTTTCTTTCATTCTCATCCACCTTTTCAACAAATCCTTACCTCCCTTTTACTCTTAGATATGTTTTTTTTTTCAATTTTTTTAATTTGAATTTAGTAATTGAAATTTGAAATAGTGTTATTAATTTTAATTATTTGATATCAAATCGAAAATTAATATTGATGATAGTAGCGGTGGTGAAAATCAATGGTAGTGGTAATGATAATAATGGTGGTGGTTGTTGTTTTGGTGGGGTAAAATAGGCTTTTGAAATAGAAAAACATGTATTATTCATTCTCACCAAACATATTATAAAATCTATGTATTTTTGTGTATGTGTCTGCCTGTATTTTTGTATGTGTATTGGTGTTCTAAAGACACTTAAAAACATAGCCTTTATGTCTTATAAAACAAAAAAAAATTTTTTTTTTGGATATACTGGACACACCAAAATATCGTTATATCTCTGCGTGTCTAACTTTATTCTTAATTTATATCTTTATAACGAGTTTAAAAATAGTATATATTATTATTTATTAAAACTAAACATTATCATAATTTTTAAAAAATATATTATATTTTTATATACGATAAATATAGATAACCAAACATTTTTATCAACGAAGTTGGTTTTCTTCGCACGTTTTTACAGTTGCAACTGCTTCTTCTTCTTATTCTTCTTCTTCTCATTTTCTGTCAATTCTGTCTGTTGCTTCTTACGCCGATAATGATGACAACGGCGACGACAAGGAGGAACACAATGACGAGACATTGACACTGGAGAAGAAGATGAAGAAAAAAAAGGATAACAAAGTGAAGAAGAAAAAAAAGTATAATATAGTGAAGAATGAGGAGGATAACTAATTCTATTTTTCAAAGAAATTTGATTCTATTTTTCAAAAAAATCTGGCTATGTTTTATAACGAAATTCAGTTCATCTTTTTCAATAGGTTCTTCTTTTCAAAAAGAAATCTGGTTTAGTTTTTCAATGAAATCCACTTTATTTTCTTTAAAACATCCGGTTCGATTTTTTTTTGGATAAAAAACAACGTAGGAGGAAGAAGAAGACGAACTTAGCAGAGAAGAAGATAGAAGAGGAGGGAAAAGAAGACAACAATGACGATGGCAACAACGACGATGACGACAATGATGGCGGCTGTAACGACATAGTAACAGGAAGAAGAAAAATGAAGAAGAGGAGGATGATATGAAGCAGTTGCAGAAATGTGATAGAGGAAGCGCATGTATTTTCACACATTGTTTGTGAGAACGTGTTTAGAATGCTTGATTGGACTTAATTGTTCAAAATAAGTGTATGTGTAACATTACTGTTTATATATATGTCATGTCTCCATATTATATAAAAAAATTTGATTGATGTATCTACATGTCCTATGCCAGTATAAGTGTCTGTGGACCGTAGATTCTAATAAAGTATTACCTTTTATACAACATTGTTGGTCGTGTCCAGAGACGGATCCGTTTATACAACATTGGAGACTGAGAGAACACATATCTGCCACAAGAAGGATAGGAGACACTCGTTATTCATATTCATTCGTAGCCATAGTAATTAGCAAATTAAAGTTTATCTCAAGTAATTTATACGATGTACCTTGTTATACCTGGAATTAACACAAATGATCAAGTACAAATATACAGAACAACACAATCAATAATGAAGAAGAAACATTGGGCATACGTATATTCAGCCAGAATCAATATGATATGAACAAGGAAATGGTAATTGTAATCTGAGAATAAAATAGCAAAAATAAAAATATCCCCTTTCAAGTAAGGGATGAATTCCACAGTGACTCAAATGATTCTAATTTAATTAAAACGGCCTTTATTAGAGTAATCATAATTAAGTAGTTATAAATAACTATAACATCTTTATTTTTTTTAAAATTTATTAATTAATATTGGATTTGTTCTGTGCTGGTGAATCGGAGATGTATAATTCATTTTGAATGAGGAGGTCTGTTATTTCTTAATGGAATAAGATGTATATGTTAACTCGTACAAGAACACGATGGACACTCAAGTCAAAATGCGATCACTTTAGAGTTTAAGTGAGAGGGAATAAAAGAGCATATCTTTACTAAGATAAGCTATGTCGTTTATTTATATACATTACCTAACTCCTTGGATCTGCAAGGTTTGTTGTTGCCTTCCCATAATATGAGGCAATCAAATTTCAAGTGATAAGTTTAAATTTGATTGTTGTCAAAATGGTGAACTGGTGAAAGTAGTACTGAAATATCAAGAGGTGATTATTCTCTAATGTGTTAACTTAGATATGATATGATGTGGGCAAAATCACCAAGTTATGCGTAACGAATTTGTAGTTGGTTAATTGAGACATCAGGAAAATTCTATTGTCTCTTTGACCTAATTACTAAGTTATAAATTGTGTTGGTCGAGTTATAAGTTAACACGAACAAGTCATATAAAAATAATTGAATTTAACCAAGGTATCGATAGAGTTATAAATTGTAACCGCCAAATTGTAGGTAGTAATTACAAGCTCTATGGACTAGATGAGGACTAAATATATAATATTAAATAATATAAATATATAATTAAAAATATTAATTACATGAAATTATAAGTATTAAATTAAATAAATAATTTTGCATTGTGACCACTTAAAAGCTGGGTGTGGGTCGGCTTTCATTGCATCAAGCCTCATAATGTCAGCATTTCCGGTGAGTAATGAGTTTACTACTTTTGGACCTCTATCAATTGTATGTTCAAAAGCAATCATCATCAATTGATAATAATAATTCTTAATTCCCAGTCGGCAAAACCATTTATCATTGACTTAACTTCATTAGAAAAAAGCTTCCGATAATTTAATCAGTAATAACATTTATTTAGATCAACTAAATTTAATTACATTATTTATTTTTATGTTAAATGAAAGAATATGTTAATATCAAATGATATCAAAATGAATTTTAATTTGGTATTTAAATAGTCTTTTATTTAAAATAGAATGAATAAATTAATGAATTTGATTAGTCAAAATAGATTTCTATCTAGAATTATTGAATTAAGTAATTTTAGTGTTTTCAAAATATTAATATAATATACTTTTTGTTGTAAATAAGCTAACAAAGGAAAACAAAAGGAAAAATCATTTGGTTTGAATTTTTATTTTTATTATTTTTCATTTTGAAAATATACATGTTATTTTTTAATATGAAAAAAATAAATATTTTTAAAAAAATAATTATTAGAAAAATAAATCAAAACTCCCAATCAATTTTCCTAACTTTTATTTGCTTGGCATAATAGGAATTAAGAAATTTAGAAGGCTAGAATTTAATTAATTTATACTTTTAGCAGCAATTTTTTCCACAACGAATTTTTTTCGAAAAATGTTTATAAAGCCGTGATTTTTTAAGTTTTTGCCACTTTAAACTGCGCTTATGGTCTTCCCTTATATTTAGGGTTGCGACAACAATGATTACTGGTATAATATAGGAAAATTAAATATGAAACACTTCGTAACCAACAGTTTATAAACAACAGAAACCAACATCTCTTTCTTCTCCTTTACCACCACCATTCATTATTCATCACCATTGCCAAATCAACCAATCATCAAGAACTTGTATCCTTCACCACCATCTATCCCAATGCTAACCCCAACTCCAATCTCAACCTGCAGACTTCGCCATTGTATTTGCTTCTTGATGCTTCTTCCCCTAATCTAACTCCATCGTTAAATTCATCCATCCTCAGATCCTCTTTCTCTTCTTTATCATTAACTTCTTGCTAATCACCATTGCGTCTTTAAAAAGCTTCCTCTGCAGAACTTCCAACGCAACAACACTCCTCCGCAACAACACCATGACCGGAAAGGACAAAGAGCGACACGAGCTCCATGATGTTATCCAAGGCGGTGGTGGTTCGTAGATTTATTGCCAACAAGAGAGAGTTAATTCCATTATTTCTGAATCGGTGGTTTCGGGTTCTTCGAGCTTTCCAGATGCTGAGCAATAAGAAGATGAAGCAACAAAAAAAAGGACAGAAAAGAAGTGCTAGTTGTTCTGGATGATCATTTTTTTTTGTTTAGATGTTCACTTGTTTATATTTGAATGATCTGATTATATTATGTTAGATATCAATTTTAATATTTTAGATGATCTATTTTTGTTGGTTATTGTTGGCTAATATTTTGTTGGTTACCTAGTATTACTCTATTATTAAATATATACTACCATAATAATAGTCACCAAAAAAATATATAGAGTAAACATCCCTTCCGGTCCCTAAACTTTTTCATTTTGGACAAGGTATCCTTTAATGAATCGAAATTCCAGAGCGGTCCCTAAGCAATTAAAAAATGGGACAAATCGACCCCTAAAATCACTTAAAAATTGGTTACAATGTAACATGTCAGGAATTGATTTGCTCCATTTTTTAATTGCTTAAGGACCACTTTGAAAGTTTCGATTCATTAAGGGGTGCTTGTCCAAAACGAAAAAGTTCAATAATCAGGAGGGGCGTTTATTCAAATATATATATACTACCATAACAATACAAAAGTGTTGCATTATATTAGAATTTACATTTTTAGAATTGAATTTTTTTAACATAATTTTCTTTGTGACGTAAAATAGTGTGACTTTTTCGAGTTGTCGCTATTTTAGACTTACCTCGTATTTGTAGCATAAATTTATAAAGTCTAGGGATGGCAAGCAATAGTAACTTTATCCGCTGGTGATACTCCATTCAATTCAATCCGATCGAGTAAGGTTGTCAATCTCATTCAATACGGGTAAAGCTTGGTGCAAATTGAGTTGATTAAATAG